>ML339454.1:0-84828 GCA_005239505.1 Nicotiana paniculata
AATATGGAAAAATTAAAGTGTGGGGTGGTAGGTTGGTTTTTTTTAGGGGAATAATTGAAATAATGAGAAAGGTGCGATGTTTTGAAAAGTAAGAGTCAATTGAGAAAAAAAAAGAAAAATAAAAGAAAAAAAAATAGTTGTATTGTTGTGAAAGAAAAATATATATGTGGTGACTCTTAATGTAATTGTGCTTAAAGAGGTATGGGTAATAATGTTGATGTGAAGGTGGAATTGGCTTAATATAAGTTTGAGGTTGAAAGTTAAAGTATATGTATTAAGTGCTTAGGGAGGTGTAGTCAATCTTATATTTAAATGTATCCTACCCGTCCCGCAGCCTACATTACAACCAAATAAAGTCCTACTTGATCCTAGACTGAATGAGCTCGATTAGTAGAGTAGTACACTACGGGCAAGCCTATGGTGCATCTTTTGTGGCATATGAATATTATTTCTGAGAGTGAGTGAATTCTTTCTATCTTGATTTCCTAAGTGTTCTTAAATTTCATTGTGTGTGGAACTAACTTGGATATGGTGAGGGCACATGATTCACGAANGAATTCTTTCTATCTTGATTTCCTAAGTGTTCTTAAATTTCATTGTGTGTGGAACTAACTATTTAATTTAGTGAGGGCACATGATTCACGAAGGAAAGATAATGTTGTTGACCTCTATGTTAGAGTAGTGAGTGGATTGTGAATAAAGCATGGTATATGTGAGTCGATTATTGCGGCGAGGATGTCACACCTTTGTGCTTGAACTGTTTTAAAAAAGTTCTTGGTATAACGTGTTAAGGGATTTGCTTAATAAGTTGTGTACATGAGTTTAGTTTGATTGCTCGAGGACGAGCAAATGTTTAAGTGTGGGGTGTTGATGTGTGGCTAGAATTCATGGTTTAACACGTTATATGACTTACATTTTATGTGCGTTAATGATAAAAATACACTTTGTATGTGCATAATGGAGTCTATTTCATTTGTAGGTGAATTAGAGATGGAAACCGAGCTAAATGGATGCATAAACATCGAAAATACGCTCAAGAGGAAAAGAGGAGTGCACCGGGCTATAGCCGGGCGTTTGGGATATAAAGCCTGGTGAGGCCCGGCGTTATCCAGGCGCCAAAGCCCAAACGCCAAGCCTGGCCAGGCGTTCGGCCTGTAACGCCTGGCCCCTGATCCGGTCAAATCCAAGTTTTGAAAAGTTTTAAGTGTTTCCCGATTGGAATAGAAGTCTCCTACACGTTTAGGGTGTATCCCAAACATATAAATAGACCCAAAAACACAACTTGAAAGGGGGGATGCCATTAGAGACAAGAGACGTCTGTGGAATACTACTCAGAGAAGCAAAACATTGATTTTTACATCTTTTATTCATTACTTTGTAGTTTAATTATGCATGTTATTTTGGGTTTGATTCTTATGAACATGTTTAGCTAATTTCTTTAATCTAGGGTTTTGGTGGAACCCGTTGGGGGATGAACTTATTGTGTTATTAATATAGTTTTGATTTGGTTGATTAATCTCTATTTGTTCAACTATGTTCTTGTTGTAGTTGATTGAAAGGGCCCTCAATTAGCTGTTCCTATTTATTATGTATCTACTTGAGAGAGAGTGCATATTTAGGTAGTTGTTTGAACAACACCACTCCCAGAGTATAGATGAAAGTCATAAACGAGGGTTTAGAAGTTGGATTAGAAATAACGATACCTCGGGTGCAATCTAAAGTGAACTGTAATGCAATTTAGCTAGCGTAACTTGAGAGAGTGCGTCTAGTAAATTATCATAATTACTTGAGAGAGATTTATGGTAGATAGAGTGTTCATGATTGATAGAGAGAATTAATCAAACTATAAGAAGTATCCAAGAAGTAAATTCACCGACAGGGGAAACCATAACCTTAGACTTTTATTATAATTGTTTACATCATATTGTTAGTTAATTGTTAGTTTATTAATTTTTTCACTAGAAATAGTAAAACATCACCAATTGATATTCAAAATTCTTGAGAAAATTGATTAAGTAAAATTTTCGAATTCTGACAGCTTGATTGATACGTAAATTTCCTGTGGGATCGACTCTGGGCGTAATACCCCAGATTATATTTGCAGCGCCCGTTTAGTCTTTCTATAAGACATAGTTGAGCGTGATCAGTGGGACAGTAATATCAAAATCATACTGAACTGGAGTGGATACGAGCCTGGTAGAGGACTCGGTAAGAATCTTCAGAGGATTTCCAAACCAATACAGTTGAAGCACCATGGCACCACTTTTGGACTGGGATACAAATACACTTGGCAGGAGTATGATGACTGGTCGCCACCATGGCGCGGTCCCTACTATCCATTGGAACAACCTATACCATATTTGGAGCAGACTTCCCGGCAAGCTGATATCATATGGGGGTCAGAAGAAGAAGAAACTCTAGCAGCTTTGAAAGATTTATTCCTGGAAGATGGTGACATGGACTATTGTGTTGTTGCTGAGAAGGAGGAAGAGGAAGGCCCTACCATCCAAACTGTGAGCAAGGGGTCGTTTCTCAAGAATTGGAATTTCAGACCATCCAGGGTCCGACGAGTCCCGGGGTAGCAAGGCTGAACAAGCGTTGTTTATTTCATTTTGCTAATGATTTCCTTTTCCGCGTTTCCATTTTTTTTATATTCCAATAAAATCTCCAATGTTCCAAAACATTCAAAAATCAGTTTTTTGTTTCAACGAATCTGTATTCATTTATTATCATTTTCTCTCATATTTTATCTTACAGCATCACTATTTCCTGTCTTGATGAACCAATGACTGTGACGTGCAATGAGACAACGCAACAAAAGGACAGTGATTTAGAGGAAGAAGATACCATACCCGATGAAATTATCAGAGAAGTTGAGGATTTTGAAAATAGACCTAAGTTCAATCTGGACGAAACCAAGATAGTCAACCTGGGAGATTTAGAAACTTTCAAGGAAACTCGCATCAGCATTCATCTATCGCCATCAAAGAAAGTGGAATACACACAATTCTTGAAAGAGTATGAAGACATATTTGCATGGTCGTACGATGACATGACTAGTCTAAGTACATCCATTGTGGCTCACAAGTTACCAACCAATCCAATGTGCCCGCCGGTAAAGCAGAAGCTCAGAAAATTCAAGACTGATATGAGTCTTAAAATCAAAGAGGAAGTTACCAAGCAAATGAACGCCAAGGTTCTCAGGGTAGTTGAATATTCGACACAGTTATCCAACATCTAGCCAGTACCCAAGAAAGATGGAAAGGTCAAAGTTTGTGTCGACTACCGGGATCTCAACTGAGCCAGTTCGAAGGATGATTTTCCTCTCCCGAACATACACATCTTGATTGAAAATTGTGAAAAGCATGAACTTCAGTCGTTCGTGGATTGTTTTGCTAGTTACCACCAGATTTGGATGGACGAGGAAGACGCTGAGAGAATAGGTTTCATTATGCCGTGGGGAGTTTACTAATATAAAATGATGTCGCACGGCCTAAAGAATGTTGGGGCCACCTATATGAGAGCTATTACCACTATCTTCCATGATATGATACATAAAGAAATTGAGGTGTATGTGGATGACGTCATCATCAAGTCCAGAGAGCTATTGACCATACAGCAGATTTGAGAAAATTCTTTGACAGGCTACGAAAGTACAACTTGAAGTTAAACCCCGCGAAGTGTGTGTTCGGAGTCCCTGCTGGGAAATTGCTTGGCTTCATCGTCAGCCGCCGAGGAATAGAACTGGATCCATCAAAGGTCAAAGCCATCCAAGAATTGTCACCGCCAAAGAACAAGAAATATGTGATGAGTTTCCTCGGACGCCTCAACTACATCAGCCGATTCATAGCCCAGTCCACGGTTATATGTGAACCAATCTTCAAGATGCTGAAGAAAGATGTTGCGACCGAATGGACCGATGATTGTCAGAAAGCTTTCGACAGAATCAAGGAATACTTGTCAACATCACCAGTATTGGTAAAAAAGAGCTTCGCACGTGTAATAACTCTTGATGACTCAGTAGTCTACGTGGAGCAATGAAGACACGACAGCTGGACGGGACTCTAAGAAGAGGTACGAGGCAAAGAGGCATGGCAAATCACATCCATGGGTTAATTAGCTACGGGACTCTCAACCTGATTGAGAAGATGAAAAGACACAATCAAAAGTGTATTTGGACAGAATAAAGGGCTGATTCAGAGATCTTCAAATTAGAGATCCATACGTTATACAACATTCACTCAACAGTTACAGTTGATTCATTGTAACGTTACATTATAGTCATTATTAGTCATTAATGCTCAATCACCAAAAAAGGTAGACGTTATGTTAGGAAATTCCCTATATAAAGGAGAAAAATATAACCTGTAAAGGGGGAGAAAAAACATTCGAACTACTATTGCAATATACTTACTTTTTGTGCATCTTACTGCTTTCCATTTACAAGTTTGCCTACAATTATAATCTTATTCTTTGGTTATCAGAAACTCGTGTTCTTCTTAAAATAGCTTTGGGCAAAGAATCCAATTCTTTGGTTAAACAGTCCTGCCAGAGCCAGGTAGACACTTGCTACTCTACCTTGCGGCATTAGATGGAGCTATTGGCTGCGTTCTGGGGCAGCACGACGAGACAGGAAGAAACGAACATGCTATCTATTATCTGAGTAAGAAGTTCACTCCACATGAGGCACGATATTCTCTACTGGAACGTACCTGCTGTGCTCTAACCTGGGTAGCCCAGAAGCTGAGGCATTACTTCTGTGCCTACACAACGTATCTCATATCAAGGATAGATCCCTTGAAATATATATTTCAGAAGCCCATGCCCACTAGCAAACTGGCCAAATGGCAAATTCTGCTGAGTGAGTTCAACATTATCTATGTGACTCAGAAAGCGGTCAAGGGGAAAGCACTGGCATATCATCTTTCCGAGAACCCCGTGGGAGGAGAATACGAACCTTGAAAGCGTATTTTCCCGACGAAGAAGTGTCATTCATAGGGGAAGACATTGCAGAATCCTATGACGGGTGGAGAATGTTCTTCGACGGAGAAACCAATTTCAAAGGAGTCAGCATTGGAGCTATCCTGATATCGGAAACAGGTCAACACTACCCGGTATCTGCCAAACTCAGATTTCCCTGCACCAACAATATGGCAGAATATGAAGCCTGCATCTTAGGGCTCAATATGGCCATTGACATGAGTATCTAGGAGTTGCTAGTAATTGGTGACTCATATCTGCTAATACACCAAGTACAAGGAGAATGGGCTACCAAGAATTCCAAGATATTTCCATATTTGCACCATGTGCAGGAATTGAGGAAAAAGTTCACAAAGACCGAATTTCGGCACGTCCCCAGAATCAAAACGAGTTTGCCGATGCATTGGCCACTCTATCATCCATGATACATCATCTAGATACGAACTTTATTGATCCTATTCCATTAAAGATCCATAGCCAACCGACATACTGTGCCCACATTGAAGAAGAAGCAGACAGGAGACCATGGTTCCACGACATCAGGGAATATTTATCAAAGGGAGAGTACCCAGAGCTTGAAAATCACACCCAGAAACGCACGCTTCGGAGATTGTCCAACAATTTCTTTCTCAGCAGAGGAAACCTGTACAGAAGGACTCCTGACTTAGGATTAGTAAGATGTGTCGATGCAAAGGAAGCCTCCAGACTACTTGAAGAGATACATGTTGGGACCTGTGGCCCACACATGAATGGTTTTGTCTTAGCAAAGAAATACTCAAGGCCGGTTACTTCTGGATGACCATGGAAACGGACTGCATCCAATATGTTTGGAAATGCTATCAATGTCAGGTACATGTAGATATGATAAAGGTTCCCAAAATGAGCTCAATACAACAAGCTCACCTTGGTCGTTCGTTGCCTGGGGAATGGAAGTTATTGAACCAATCGAGCCACAGCCTCAAATGGGCACAGGTTCATCGTAGTAGCTATTGATTACTTCACCAAATGGGTCGAAGCGGCATCATACAAAGC
The DNA here is from genome assembly GCA_005239505.1 of Nicotiana paniculata. Lineage (NCBI taxonomy): Eukaryota > Viridiplantae > Streptophyta > Magnoliopsida > Solanales > Solanaceae > Nicotiana > Nicotiana paniculata. The sequence continues at coordinate 6,013 of ML339454.1, forward strand.
AATGACTAAGAAAATCGTGGTAGACTTTGTCCGTGACCGTATCATTTGTCAGTTCGGGGTTCCGGAGTCAATCATCACCGATAACGGCTCCAATCTCAACAGTGATCTGATGAAAGCGATGCGCGAGACTTTCAAAATCAAGCACAAGAATTCCACAGCCTATAGACCTCAGATGAATGGATCTGTGGAAGCCGCCAACAAGAACATCAAAAGATATTGAGGAAGATGATAGAAAAGCACAAACAGTGGCACGAAAAATTATCACTCGCCTTACTGGGATACCGCACCACAGTCCGCACATCAACCGGGGCAACTCCTTATTTACTGGTTTATGGTACAGAAGTTGTTATCCCTGCCGAAGTGGAGATCCCTTCCTTGAATCATACAAGAAGCTGAGCTCAGCGACACAGAATGGATAAAAGGCCACAACAAGCAGTTGGCCCTCATAGATGGAAAAAGGATGAATTCAATATGTCATGGTCAACTTTATCAGAATAGAAGATTTTTCCACATCAAGACGAAGACAAAGGGAAATTTTCTCCCAACAGTCAAGGTCCGTATATGGTTCACCGAGTATTGACAGGAGGAGCTCTCATACTTGCAGAAATAAACGGAGAAGTTTGGCCAAAGCCAATCAATTCAGATGCAGTCAAACAATATTTTGTGTAACTTTCTATGCTTTTTCTTCAATGATGTGAATTGAACTACGCCTGACCTGATTCCCGTTTAATAGGGGATACGTAGGAAGCCCTATGGGTGCGGTCATAATTCCATAAAAATCTCATTTCCCCTGCAATTGGAAATTGGGGCAGAATTTTGAGGAGGACCCTCAAAATCCCGAAGCAACCGATCGCAGCATGTACAACGGTCAGGATCGTCAACCATCTAACTGGGGCAGAATTTTGAGGAGGACCTTCAAAATTACGTAGCATGAGTGGTTGCAATGTCTTGGACCATGTCACGGTCATCGGTTCATCTAAAGTTATCAAAATATATTTTTACTATGTCTTTCTAAAATCATGCACATTTTCAAAATATAGCTCTGTTTAGCAAACGCTACCCCGATGACGCAAACATAATCATCAGACCAAGCAGAGCAAAGAAAGTAAAGCCAGTGGAGACACGAATCAACCTCCCCCATCTACAGAACTCGCGATTTTTCTTTGGATGCAGGAACAAAGAACGAACATGTTCAATATCACAATCCTCGAAACCATCGCACTTGCCGACATTTGCTAACAGCACGAACAAACAATGCTCTGTAGTCACAATGCTCACAATAATCACGATATCAAAGTTTGTTGCCAGCTAAGAAATTCTACTGTCATTTACTATTTAATCTTCTGCTTAAGGCTAAGTTCTGCCTTCATTTTGCATAAGGATAATATTTGCCTTCATTTTGCATAAGGCTAATATATGCCTTCATTTTCATAAGGCTAAGCTCTGCCTTCATCTTGCATGGGACTAAGCTTTGTCCCGTATTTTGCATGAGGTTAAGCTCTACCTCCATTTCCATAAGGTTAATCTCTGCCTTCTCTTGCATAAAGATGATCTCTGCCTTCATTCTGAATAAGTCTTATCTTTGCCTTCCACATCTCTACATGAGACTAAGCTATGTCTCCATACTGGCATGAGGCTAAGCTCTGCCTCCAATTTACTTTTCACCGAGACTAAGCTCGCCTCTCAAGCATTCTTTACTTCGCTTCTCTTACGGGCTAAGCTCTGCCATCCATTTCCCAAGACTAAGCTTTGCCTTGTGGAATTCATATTACTACATTTCATGGTCTGAAATATCGCCAACCTGTCCAAAGGCGTCATAGTTCGGAGGCACCATCTTCATGGCCCGAGAACGTCATGTCATGGCCTGAGGATCTCTCTAAATTTTGCACATCATTATTCAAAGGCGTCATAGTTCAGAGGTACCATCTTCATGGCCCGAGAACATCATTTCATGTCCTGCGAATCCCTCATCAAACAATTCATAGCCCGGGAGATCATGGTCTAAGGACGTCATCCCTAACCGTCCGAAGACAGCTTTCATAGTCCAGCGGGAACCTGCATCATGTTTGAATTTATGCATAATATATGCTTGTAGTATTCTTATTTGCAGGTAACCCGGCGAGAAACGGCTATCCCAGCAGGAGCGATCCCGCTCCAGTTCTCCCAGCCATATCAAACCTAACCTCTTTCGTAGAACTGTTCATTCATTTAGCCCTAGATGTTGCGTCCGTTATTGTGATGACTTCACCGGTATACTCGCCGATGGATCCGGAACTATATACGACCTGATTCCTATAAAACCAGGGATATGTAGGCAGCTCAGAGCGGGAGCGCGGCCTAAATCTTTCCCAAACTGTTTCGCTCGGTCAAAATTGGCCATCATATCTTTATCCGACAACTCTTCCATTCTTTCCGGGTAAAGAGGGGTAGCTGTTGATACCCAATTTTTTCCAAAAATATTTTAAATTGCATATATATCTTCAAAATCTTGCATTACTAGCAATTGGTATTTTTCTATTATTTTCCTACATTTTTATTAATTTGTCCAATATTTATTTTCGGTAAATAATTATAAATTGCATCACAAATGATTTCAAATATTTCTTGATTTAATTTATTATTTTTTGGTCCTACTAAGACCAAATTATTTCATAATATTAGGCTATAATTGCAATAACTTTGCAATTATAGCCAATCATATGATTTTATACTATTTTTTATCCAAAAATTAATCATTTTGTATTTTTAAATACTAAGTAATCTTTTAATTATTTTCTACGCATGAAATTCATTTTTATAATTAATAGCTAATTTTATAACTTGTTTTAATTAATTTAAGATGGGTATTTAACAAAGAGCCACTTTTATTTCGATTCTAGCCTAATTAAACTAGCCCAAACCTTATTAAATTAACCCCAACAAACCCCACACCCAAGTACCCTTGATCCCAATCTGATATACCCAACCCAATACCCCATTTCAATCCTGACCATTGATCATTCAGATCAACGGTCCAGATATCCCTTACCTTAATTAAACCAAATGACCCCCCTTCCAAACCCTCATTCCCTCTCATTTCTCTGATCTACTCTCCATCGTCACCCCCTTCCCCTTCTCTCTCAAATTCTCTTTACCCAAACCCTAATCCTCCCCTCCCCCCACCCTCGCCACCATTCATCTACTGCCTACCATGGTGGTTTCTCACCACCTCCCAGACCTCCAATGGCCTCTCCTATGGTGGTGCCTCTGTCTTTAAGGTCCCCGAGGGACTAGGGTCAGTTTTCTTACACCTTCGGCCCGTCCTTGCTTGTTTCAAGCCGTCATGGCTAGATTTTGAGTAAGATCTGCCTATTTCGCTTTAAACCTATGGGTTTTTAAGCCTATGTCTTCATCTCTATGTTATTTTCTCGAAAACTTAATCTCGTCTCTTAAAATTCTCAGATCTGTACAGATCTGAGATAAGTTGAACTTATTTTCACTGGTTTTATTATGAAATCTCCTGATTTTCGAAGTGGCTTGTCATCTTCCTAAACTAGAGTTTCTGAAAATCCTCTTCTTCAAAACGCTTTCTGATTTTTAAGTGTTTAATACTCTGATTCTTATGTGCTTCGACTGATTTTGTTAAGTTTTTCCTTAACCCTAACTAGTTATGCTAAAACCCCCAATTTTCTGACACTTTGTTTGGATTCTGAGTTTATCTTTACTGTTCGTTCTCTCAAACTTGTTCGCATGTTAGATTCTCATGAATCTGCTTTGATTAATATGAGTATTTTGTGATTTCTACCCTATTATGTTTATTAGGATTTCTGATTCTTGCTTTTTCCGCTTATATTACGTTTGTTCTACTAATTCATCTAGTCCTTACTGTTTTTTGGTTGAATCCCTGATTCTACGTGATTTATACCATTATGGTTTCTGATTTTTTGCTTCTTCTTGCCTACTATGTGTTTATTCTGTTTGTTCATAAAGTTTTGTGTTAACTCTCCCCTTAATCAACATTGTTCCTATTTGAATTCCTAATTTTCTGTGATTAGCACCTTTTACTGATCTCCTGTGATGATGTCTTTACTGATTTCCAACTGTAAACTATTTTCTTACCTTACTATGTGATTGAATATTATTAGTTGGTTCTTACTGATTGTTTCCTTAATTAGATCTTTCTGTACCTAGCCTAATTACTTGCACTGATTGAAATTGTTTCCTTATTTATGCTCCAGTCATACATAATCCCTTTCCTTACTTGTTTCCTGTCTTTTACCATTTGAAATAACTCCCTTAATCAAGGGAGTAATTGGACTGATTGTTGCTCTAATTGGTTCTGAGCTCCATAACTTACTACCTAATTGTTTTTCTTACCTTATTTTGCCTAACTTCAAACTACTATACATACATACTGACACTGAAACCAACACACACGAAAACATTAGTTCAAAACTCTCTCTCATACTCAAAGCTTTTCTGCTCTCTTTCTTTCTTTGTTACTTACTTACTACTGTTCTGAATTAGCCGGATGCAAACCAAAGCTAATTATTGCTCTCCTATTCTTCACTTTGTGTTTACTATCTCTTTACTGGTATGTTCTAATTTCAATTCAAGTCCCAAAGCCAACATGTTTCTTTTGCTGCTTCAGTTTATCATGTTTCTAATCTGTTTCTATCTATGGTTTTGTTGTTCAACATGTAATTGACATGTCTACATCATTATTCATCTAGCATATTATATTATGTCCCACTCCCCTTGAGGATCAGTATGCTTATGAATATGTCACCCCCTTGTAGTATGTCTCAGTGTGACTCTGCTCTATGTTTTACCTGGTTTTTAGTATGAACCTTTCTTTGCAAAGCAATTTGTATCCTAAGTTGTCTGATTCTGTGTTGATTCTGAAATTCATGCTGTGTCGATACCATTTGCTATCCCCTAGTCCCCATAAACCTCCTACAAGAACTTCTGTGCTCCTGTATACTATGTGCTCTATGTGTCCCCAATTCCCATCACCCCTGTATGAAGTATCGTGATTTGAATGTGCTGAACCTGTTAGTGTTGTGATTAGTCTATTGTTTGTTAATTGTCCTACTCTTGTCAAAACCTTTTCTTTACTAAAAAACTCTCCTATTTTATAAAACTGTTTCAACTAAGTCTTTTCAAACACTGTCTTTCCTACTAAAACCTTTTCAAAACTATGTCAAGCACTCTCACTCTACTCTTAGGTCCTTAGGTTCTTCCCCTCCAGTGTATGACTGCCTTGGGATTCCACGAGATCCCTCCGAACTCTGATGCACTGGGGATGGCCCTTCCACACTGCACTTACTCAGTTATGGTTATGAAATCTGGGTGTGAGCACTGTCCGGGATCCCTTGAGGTCTTTAGGGAACTCTGACACACCCGGATATAAGAAAGGCTATGAACATTTGGGCACTTGAGGTTCTGGGAATCTGGTCCTGTTTTTCAGGCTCTCTATAGTGTAACTTCTTATTTTTCCTTATCTACTTATGTAATTCATTCACGTTGGTTTGTAATATTTGTTGTAAACGAATATTGGGGATTGATAGTGAAAAGGGGAGGGTAACCATGTCTGTTGTCTATGGGGTAGAAACCATGCCTTAGGTTTACATTTCTATGTGCACATTAGAATCCATGCTTATGACCAATACATGCAAAACATAGCATACATTAGATATCATGCTCTTAAGTTTCATGTATACTGTTTCAGCATCACATTATTTTATCACTTAGAAACCATGCTTCAGGGCTAAATAATAGCACTAATACGAACTGTTGTTCCTGCACATTTTTGAAGTCATGCTTAACAATGCTGTAATTTCTTTGTGCATTTTAGAAATCATGCCTTTAGGAATTCTGTGTATCCTGAAATCATGTCTTAACCATCATGCATTTATATGTGCATATTAGATATCCTGCTCTAGGATTTCGTTTACATCTGTTTAACCACACCTAACTAAGCTATTGATGCATGAAAAAGGGATATAAAACAGTGTCACATCTAATTATCTTGCTCTTAATAAAACTAGTAACAATCTATGCATAATCATATCACCTAGAACAACATGCTTTAGGTAAAACAACCTCTAAACTGTTGTAAATAATTCCGGTAACTACAGTGCATTCCCCCACGCCTAGGCAAGCCTTAGGTAACCAACTTTTATAAAATTGGAAGATTGTTGCTTTGTGTTTACTGCCTAATGGTTAACAGGTTTCAATATTAGTAGGCAAATTGATTAGGTCCTGCTTCTGGGTTTATAAAATTGAAATTGCATATCTTCTATGCTTTGATATTCACTTAGACATCATGTTTTAGGATCCTGCTTAATAATACTGCCCTTGTTTGTGTTTGAGACGTGATGCTTATGTGCATTATCTGTGGAGTAACTCTGAGCCTCTTAACTGCTTTTTCCTGCATTTATTTATATAGTCCTATCTGTTCTTGCTTGTCGCCTAGTATTTTCTCCTTTAAACATTAGGGGTCTGTCTAGAACTGCCTTAGGTAGAGGTCCTAAATTCCTCCAGGGCCATTAAGAAGGGACGAGTAACAACACGCATAGAGATCGTTAAACAACACTCATTTTAATAACCGCTAAGGGGTGGAAAGGGTAGATATGGATATGATGACCGATGCACTAATACAACGTGTAACCCCTCTTATGAAGAGTGATTACCGGGCATTGCATTGATGTGATATTATAGGATAAACAACCTAGGACTCCCCTATCCCTTACACATATGTACTTAGACTGTAAATCTTTCAAAACCTTATATATGTGCTTAGACTTTAAATCTTCTAAAACTTTACTTCATATGTGTGCTTAGACTGCAGATCTTTTCAAAACCTTTATTTGGTTAAGCTTATTTGCTACTTGTTTAAATTCACAAAGCTTGTTTAGCCGGGAACCATAGTTGTGGACTTTGAGGGGTGCCTAACACCTTCCACTTGAAGTAATTTCAAGCCCTTACCCAATCTCTGATTTATCTAATCTGCGTTTATAAATAACCTTTAGTAGGTGCCCTAACGCACCTTAAAATCGTTAGGTGGCGACTCTTCAATTCCTTATCCTTTTCCCAAAAGGAAACGAGTTGTCCCAATAATGTCAAATACCATGACCAATCCGAAAAAAGGGAGGAAAGAGGGGGGCGCGACAAGGAGTAGTAGCTTGGCCACTAGATTCACCAATCTTGGATTTTCCCTTACTTTTACCAAACAAAATTTTCAAAGAATAGGCCATATTAATTATAATTATACAAAGTAAAACAAATAAAACTATAATATTAAAATTTAGGAGTTGGAACGAGTTTACCGAATTGACGAACAACTTCTTGAAAATTGTATATCGTTGAAGACTTGAATACTTCAATTCACCAACTTCATAATTTTTCACAAATTGCAATAATAAAGTAAGCAATTATAGAAGAAAATTAGAGAGATTGATGATTTTGTGAGGAAGAAATGAAAGAATGAGGGGGTATTTATAGTTGAGAATAGGAAAAAAGTGTAATTATAAAAAGTTTGGGGTTAAAACAAAGTTTGGGGGGCAAATGACTTTCTTTGAAAGTGTCAAACGGCTAAATTGGCAGGCCAACGGCTATTTTTTAAATTTCCAACCGTTAGCCAATTTAAAAAAAAAACTAAAATTAAAAAATAGTCGTTAGGCCCGGTTGAACCGGTCCACCAATGAAAGTCGGTCCCGAACTCACGGTCTCACCAGTAAGGACCAGTCCACTGTGGGCTCTTAGGACCGCTTGGACCTGGACCATACGGACCAGCCCGTTTAGCCCAAAGCTCATATGGACTGGCGGGCCTGAGCCGATCTCGGACTGGCACCAGACCACAATACACCTTATGTGTGGATTTAATTTTCACGGCTCTTTTCCATGGTTCCCCCAAAAGAAAACAATAAACAAATGATTTAACAATGAAATGTCGTATGATCCAAAATAAAACACGCAACAGGATAAATTCTAAATCCTACCATGGCAAGAAAAACTTGCTTACCCAACTCTCAACTTTTTGTCTTTTATTTATTATTATTATTATTATATATGTGGTCATTTACCCATAATGAAATATATATGCAGCCACTACTAAAGGTCAACTTTTGATACAACTTTACTTGGTTGAGTGAGTTTACTAATATATCCTGTTTGATAGTTGAGCTTATTTTGAGGACAGGGAATCAGCTAATATATGCTCCCTTTGTTTCAATTTATGTAGAGGGGCTCGAATTGTTAGAGTTAAATTTTTTAATTTTGTATTGAATTTTTAAGTTTTTTGGAACAAAATTTATATATTAAAAAACTACATAAAGCATACTATAAATCATAATAATTAACAAAATATCCAAAAGGCATATAAAAATCTCGTTGAAAGTAAAATCTTCTAGTGCTTGTAATTTGCTTGAATGAGAAAACAAGTATATGGAAATGCTCACTACCAAAGTTTCCTTATTTGCATGATTCACTTGTTTACTTGGTGAAGCATTAAATTGAACGCTTCTAGATAGCTAGAATATATGTAACTATTTTTCTATAAATAATTACTACCTACGTTTTCTTTTAATTGGGGAAAAGTTTCTCTGTAAAAATGTAAGTAATTATTTTAATTTCTCTATTTAAATAGCTATGAAACAGAGAATTCTTTATGTCCACATATTGTTCCGCTAGATTTTATTCTATTTAATTGTTGCTAACATAATCTAACTCTCTAATTTTCATTCACGCAAATAGTCATAACTGACTAATAGCATGTTTGGCCAAGTTCTTTTTGAGGTAAAAGCGTTTTTCTGTTTTGTTAAAAGTGCATTTTTTTCTAAAATTAAGGTGTTTGGCCAAGCTTTTGAAAGGAAAAAAAAAACTCTTTTGAATAGAATCAGAAGCGGTTTTGAAGAAGCAAAAAAAGTAGATTTTCTCCAAAAGCACTTTTGAGAAAAATATACTTAGAAGCTTGGTCAAACACTAATTATTGTTCAGAAGTGTTTTTCAAATTAATTAGCCAAACACAAAAGTATTTTTGAAACACTACTCAAAATAAGTTGATTTTTATAGCTCGGCCAAACGTACTATAAAAGAGTAGAAATAGTAAATTTAAAAAAGGACAAGTAGACAAAGCAAACAAGGTTAACACTTGTCACTTTGGCAATGTTTTATAGTGTGGGATTTGAATTATTGTTACCTCTATTATTAAAGTAAAGCATGATTAGTCCTCCTTAATAATTTTCTTATTAGTGAAATTAAGGTTGACAGCTCCAAGAGTTCCTAGAAAATATCTAGGAGAATTGCATTTCATTAGTAGTACAATTATTATTTAATCACTAACCCACTTGGAGTTAGCATGTGGAGCCCAAACGACAAAGATTCTTTGCTTGGATGTAGGGAAGGAAAGAAAGTGAGAAATGAGCAAAAGCAGAAAGAAAAAATTATTTTGCTTGGATTGATTTAGACGAGTAACGAACATTAGAGGAAAAGTAATCCAATTTCCGTTTGAGATTTGACAAACGAAGATGTTATTTCAATTATCCAAATTTGACAGGAAACTGAAATAGAGAAAAGTCCTTTATGTTTTTTTAAGGCTCACATACTTGCTTATTTGATTACGAAATAAGCAAAACCAGCATTTTCTCATTCTTACTTGACAAAAAATATTAAAAATAAATTAAAATTAATATTAAAAAAACCGACTGAAATTGATCAGGTAATTCCCGGCCGGTCATTTTTAAACCGAATTCGGTCAGTAATTTTATTTTTTAATAAAACCAACCGAAATAGGTCGTAAATGAAATAAAAGACAGTCTTAAAACAAATGCACAAATAATCTAGTGGTAGAATAGTATCCTGCCACAATACAAACCTCGATTCGATTCCCAGATGGTGCATTTTTTAATTACATAATTAAAATACCGACTTTTGTCGGAAAAAACCGACCAACTTCGATCATTTTTTTCGATCATTTTTTTTTTTGAATTTAATTGACCGACGGAAATCGGTTGGAAGATACCGACCAAAGTCGGTCCGCTAGCTCTACCGACGTTACGATTACCGACCGCCACGAATCAGCCGATTTTCGATCGATTTTTGCCAATTACCGACTAACATCGGTCGATTTTAGCGATCAATTTTTCTCTTTTTTTAGTAGCGTTACTGATTAGTAGTAAGTAGTAACAAGATATGTCGATATGCATTTACAATATATTATCACTTTCATAGATTGCTGAAATAGATTAATTGCACAATTTGCTTAACCCAAATAGTTTTTGAAGACAAAGCAATTAAAAATAATGCGAGTTCTAACAACCATTTTGTTTCATTTTCCCAAATAAAAATGATATGAAAAAGGAACAAATAATGATAAAGTATAAATTGAAAGAGTAAAAGAAAGAAATATCTTATTGATGATTGTAGTGTTTTTCCGGAAGTAAAGAATAATTCTTCCAATAATAGAGAACAATAAGAGAATTTCATAATCGACAATATAATTTAGTAGAATTTTAGATGGGAGTATATGATATGAAAGGCGAGTTTAAATATATCATTCGTAACTATTTGCCTTGTTTAGCTCCTGCCAGTTATTACCATTCATTTTATTGATTGCCCGTTATGTGATTAATTTGTAATGGTTGCGATAATAATAGCAAATTGCATGTAATCAGAGATTGACCGATCCTTTCCTTATTCGCAATAATTAATATCCTATGACAACTCTCTTATGCTGCACAAATAACCCCGGAGGTATTGCTTATAACTTCTAAACTCGTCACTCTTCTTTGTTGTATTAACGCCCATGACACCTGCCATTCTATTAAGTAGTACTTATCTACGAATATTTAAATAAATTATAAATAACATAATATAAATAAGCCGAATTACACTAAAAGAAAATTGGTGCATGTATGCTTTTGTGATCATGCAGTTTCAGGAAACATTGTAAAAATAATTTATTATGTTGTCGATGTATATAATTTAATTCCTATATAAAAGGATAAAATTAAAATTGAAGAGTGAAACAAATATACTAATTAATGAGGAAAGAAAATTATCATAATTTATAAATGATTAGTATAAAATAACCTTAATCAAGTAACAAAAAAATACAATGTAATACTTTTCTTTATACTAATTATTTACATACATTATATAGTATATAGTAATAATAATAATAATAAGAATTTGAAACTTTAAATTTTGGGGCCTAAGGCAACGACAGGTTCAATCCGGCTAATGTTGCAGATAGAATGATAAATAAGATCAAATACTGGTGTACCAAATTCCTTTTATAGAGTGGAAAGCTATAGCGCCCATGATTATAAGGTCGGGGTCTACTTTTGGGTAACCAAAATCTGTTTTGTATATAGAATATACGCTACTAATATATCTCCATTTTCTGAAGACATATACTTAAATACATAAAAATTTTACCGAATTTTATGGATGTCGGTGACCCCTCTCGGTATTAAGCTCAGGTGTTGTTATTGCCAAAAAAGTAATCCAGTTGATCACAAACATATGCAGAATATTTCTCAAGATTGGTAGTTCTGATAGTTCAAGAAAAACATTGGTTTGCTTAGGAAAATTACAGATATGCTAAGATCAGCAAAAATGGCTTAAATATCATTGACTTTTAACAGACTTATCAATCTTAATTTCACTCTCCAAAACAAGCATGTTATTTTCTTTTCTACTTCCTATTTGGGAAAATGTTCTTGCATTTTATCCTTAAAGCAATTGTCATTTTCTTCTTATCACTTAATGTATTTTTTTTTTTTTTACCATCCTTAACTTTTTTTTTAAGAACTTCACCCTTTGTCCTATTTTATTTTTGTCATACCTACGAATATTTCAAATAATATTTAGTAATAAGAAAATTGTGAAGTTACTAACAATATTTTAAGGGGACGTTTGGTATGAGGTATAAGAAGGTATAGGTGTTGGTATAAAAATTTAATACCACTTTAATACTTTGTTTGGTTAGCAAACCTGATATAAATTATCCCGGGATTAAAATTAGTACCGAGATAACTTATATCTTGTAGAGTGCGGGGTAATTAGTGCCGTAATAACTTATATCTTCTTCTTAGAAATTGTGCAATTGTCATTTTTAATACAACATACTAAACAAAGGATAAAAAAAAATACCAGAATAACTAATTCCAGCTTAACTTATCCCAGCATAACTTATTATGGCATAAGCCGTATTCAAACCAAACAACCCCTAAAAGGTTTTTTAAGCCCCGCTTAGGGTTGCCCCTGAACGAGGCAATTATAAAATGTTCTGGGGTTCATGTGAGGGGCTTAGTTATGTTCTTTGATGCTTATACCTCAAATGTCCGGTTGTGCACCCTAAATGCTTCATGCTCAACACTCGGGGCTTGATTAACAGTTCTTACAAAAAATCATGTGTCGAATTTTCTAATTAGCACCACTTACCCTCAAATATCTCTAGATATATGAAGACTGGGAGTAACTAAAATAATAAATCACAGTCTATTGTAAATTTAATGATTGTGAACATCGTGAGAGTGAATAATATTTGAATAATTATTTTGAAAATACACGGCCAAAATTAGATGTTAACTTGTTTTTTGTCTTCACGTCTTAGTACTATGTCTCTCCAAATTATCAATCTTTTACTATTTTGCCTTTTTAAAAGTAATTACGTCCTTATTCACGAGGGAATAATGTTTTAAGTTATAGGAAAACTTGATTATTTACTTTTAGCAAGGTATAATAGTCTGATAATTTTAAGAGATTGTTATATTTTAATTGTTTAAAAGTTAAGACGTTATAATCAATTTTTATCTTATATCTATTGTATTATTTATATTTGTAACAACATGCTGGATATTTTATTTCATTTTATTTAGTTTTCTTAAATATTTAATGTATTTTTTTTTTCTTCTACTTTTGTGTTGTTATACTATTTTATTAATTTATAAATTAAAATATTTAAAAGATCTATGTAGCAACGCCCCTTGTCTCGTGATTTATGCCTCATTTCATCATTGTCTAATCTCACACTAAAACTGTAGGAGATATTTTAATTGTCGTTATTTTCTGTCAATGATTAGTTATGAGACACATGCATGTCATGTCATGATGATACATTCATAGTTTTAGACATGCCACATTATGGGCACTAAGGCGTGAAGGAAAATATCAGAGCCACGTATGCAAATCTCAAGGAGGAGGGAGAGCTCGGCTAAAGATCTCTTCTCTCTCTCTCTCTCTCTCTCCTCACATTATTTTCTTTTCTCTCTCTTCTCCTCCACCCAAAAATCTGTAGAAGAAACTATCTTCTTCAAATTCCTTACAAGATTTTCACGCACTCACTTTCAGAAAATTTTCATTCTAGGTATTCCCTTTTTTCCCTTTAATTTTCTAATTTTTCTGCTACTACTTTTTTATTTTTAGCTCCATATTTCTTGCTTTTGCCTCAGGTTATAATGGGATTGGTTAAATAGTGTGAAAATTGATAGGTAGTTCTGAACTTTATTTTGTTATTTCAGTGATTGGAGAGTTCAAGCAAAGTAATGTGACTCTATCTTAAATTGCAGTATCTGTTATTCAAGGTTCAATTTTGATGACTTAAGCTGCATATTCAAGAGAAAATATTTGTTGTTAATAAGTTTATTTAATCATTTTTAAATTTTTATTGGAACTATATGACTTAGTAATCTGGAAATTTATAGCAGAATTATAGGATTGTTGAATTTTGCATTTATATTGATAAAAGGGGTTATGAAAGTTCTGAATTTCTGTGATTCGTTTGATCAACTAATAAACCTTCTTTTTTAGATCTTGGAAGATACTTATTTCATTGTGCATCTTTCTACAGGAACAATGTTTTTTTTTTGTTTGTTTGTTTTTGTTTTGCCGGACAAATAGTTGTAGGTAGTATCTACTTACTATTTAATTAGGGAAAATTTTACATTCCCATATTCTGCATATTGTTTCAGTCAGTGATACCTTGAAGCTCTGGGGTGGTTTTGCTTGTTAGAAGTTCTGGACCATCCTTTGCTTTGGGATCCAAGAATGTTGAATTACAATCTGTGGATCCTTGATTGGTAGTGGTACTTGCTGGCCTTACTTGTGAGCAGCCTCTCATACCGATAAAAGTTCTTGGATTAACAACAGTTATATGGCTGCTACATGCGAGAGGTGGATTGATGGCCTTCAATTCTCCTCATTATTTTGGCCTCCCCCTCAAGATGCACAGCAACGGAAGGTGTGATCATTTTCTCTTAACATTACAAGTCATTTATATATTTTCTCTATTGCTTTGGTTTGGTTTAAGTACTTTTTATCATACTTTTGGAGACCAGATATTTTGCTCTGTTGAGGCTTTTTCCTTTTTAGTTATTTGTTTTTTCGTTTGTTTCTTTTTGATCCGCAACGTGTAGAATGCTCGCACCACTATCCGAGAAACATTAGTTTTAAGTATCTCTACTACTACTCATAGTGGAAATTTGCCTGAAATATTTCCCCTATTATTTTGTTATTTAAGGGGCGCTTAGACACACTTAAGTCGTGAAACTACCTACAGTACAGGTTGGGCGCTTCACCTTGCTTAGATGCCACTTTAGTAGTCACTAAGGTGCGTTTGCGCCGTACAGGTTGCACGCTTCACCTTGCCTAGTCGCCATTTTAGTGTAGTCACTAAGGTGCACATTTGCGCAATACAGGTTGCACGCTTCACCTTGCTTAGCTGCAATTTTAGTGTTGTCACTAAGATGCTGATTTGCTTCCATAGGTTCTTTCTTGAAGATGGCAGGTCTAAGCAATAATAATAGCTGGAAGAACAATATTGTCGAGGATGCGAAAGGGGCTATGCGTAAGATGAACTAGGAAAGAGAAACCGGGCCAGACGAGATTCCGGTGGAGTTTTGGAAGAGTGCGGGTGAGGCAGGTTTGGAGTGATTCACTAGCCTGTTTAATATCATTTTTAGGACATCTAAGATGCCAGAAAAATGGAGGCGGAGTACGATGATCTCGTTGTACTAGAACAAGCGTGATATTCAAAACTAATAATAACAGGGGTATTAAGCTGCTAAACTATACTATGAATATGGGAGAGATTGGTGGAGATGAGGGTGAGGAGGATAATATCTATATCCAAGAACCAGTTCGGATTCATGCCGGGACGATCGACAACAGAAGTCATCCATCTCATAGAGAGGTTGGTTGAGCAGTATAGGAAGAGGAACTTGCATATGGTGTTCAACGATCTGGAGAAAGCATACGACAAAGTCCCGAGGGAAGTTTTATGGAGGTGCTTGGAGGCGAGAGGGCTATTAAGGATATATATGATGGAGCAAAGACCATGGTTAGAGATGCGGGAGGTGACTCGGGATACTTTCCGATCGCGATGGGGTTGCACTAGGGTTCAATTCTTTTAGCCCGTTCTTGTTCGCCTTGGAGATGGATGTATTGACGCGGCACAATCAGGGGGAGGTACCATGGTGTATATTATTTGCTGATGACATATTGACGAGACATAAGGTGGAGTTAACGCTAGACTGGAGGTTTGGAGACAAAACCCTAGAAGCTAACGATTTCAGGTTGAGCAAGACTAAAATCAAATACACGGAGTTCAAGTTCAGTGGCGTTACTCATGATGATGCAGTGAAAGTGAGGCTTGATTCACAAGTCATCCCCAAGAAGAATAGTTTCAAGTATCTTGGGTCAGTAATCCAAGGTAATGGGGAGACTGATTAGGATGTCACACACCATATTGCAGCAGGTTGGATGAAATGAAGGCTCACTTCTGGTGTCTTGTGTGATAAGAAGGTTCCACAAAGACTTAAAAGACAAGTTCTACAAAGTAATGGTTAGACCAACTTTGTTGTATGGGGTGGAGTGCTAGCTAGTTAAGAACGCGCATGTCTAGAGGATGAAAGTGGCGGAAATGAGGATGCTGAGATGGATGTGTGGACATACTATTAGAGACAGGGTCATGAATGAAGTTAGTCGGGACAAAGTGGGGTTGGCCCCTGTGGAGGAATAGATACGGGAAATAAGACTGAGATTGTACAGATATATGAAGAGGAGATACTCAGATGCCCCAGTAAGGAGGTGTGAGAAGTTGGATATGGTGGGTTTCAGGAGGGGTAGAGGAAAGCCTAAGATTATAAGGGAGAAGTGATTAGGCAGGACATGGCGAATCTTCAGCTTACTGAGTACATGATCCTTGATAAAAGGTTGTGGAGGCCGAGGATTAGGGTAGAAAGTTAATAGGTAATATAGCGTCCGAACCTTCCATACCTACAGCTTTAGTATTACTCTTGTTCTGGCTATTCTATGATCCCTATTATAACCTGTTGTTGCTTATGTTCCAGTTTGTTGCTATCTTGTTGTTGCCTCTATTTCTTTTCATAATATTTTCCAGATTTGTTATTCATTTCTTTACTGCTGTGACTGTGCTTACCTGAGCCGAGGGTAAGGTCTACCTGCATAAGGTAGGGGTAAGGTCTGCGTACCTCTATCCTCCCCAGACCCCATTTGTGAGAATTCACTGGATATGTTATGTTGTTGTAAAGCAATATATAATTGTTAAATGAATATATTAGTAATTAGGAATATGAAATAAGATAGTTAAGATTGTTAGTAAGTTTGGATGAGAAATTTAAAGTTGTATCGTTACGTATATACCAGAATGTAAAAGGATCCTCCTTAGTTTGATTTTATTACCTTTTCTAAAAAAAGTAATTTATTGACATCATTCATATATAGTATTTGCCTTCTTTTTTGAAGTCCCTTTATTTCATAATTTTTTTTTTTGCTTGTGCGCATGTTTTTTTCCATGCATATATACAAAGAATAAACAAATAAATATTTTTTTTCCTTATTGCACCTTTGTTCACTAGCATGCTTCCATTATGTTTTGCGTGCAAAAGCTTGGCAAAACATGGCACCTTTTCTACCTTTTTTGCCTTTGAGTAGGGATCAAAAGTTCCAGGGAGAAAAAAAAGACTTGCACTTTGGACCACGGAGCCAACATTGAAGATAAGGCTAGTATAGTGAACTCCTCTCCTTGTGAGTGAGTGAATCTATAAAGCTTGCGCCTTGGTTTGATCCATTGTAGTTGAATCTTGTCGGCAAGCATTTCGCTAAGAAAGCAACACAGGAAGCGGCGTTAGCAAATATTAACGTAATTAGAACAATATGTTCTTGGGAGACATGAAGCAAACTAAACCTCTCTTACATAGGCGCCTTCTCCATTAGGGTATGGGTCAGTGGAGCGTGACGGATCTGGAGCACAATTTATGGGTCATGGGAGTCTAATAACTTTTGCTCAGACCCTGTGTATGTGTGTGTGTGTATATATATATATATATAATAATATGCATTAAGACATCCACTAAATATATATAAATATGTGATTGTGCCTAACTATTATTATTATTATTATTATTATTTTTTTTTTTTTTTTTTTTTTTTTTATGACCGAGAAATCCGTCTGGGGCCGATCCTTTGGACCAACCGCAGCCTTCGAAATTCGGTGGATAATGGGCCTGCCCCTCTACCCTTCTCCACTTACATACCAGGTTTTGCTTTGCATGGTGTTGGGGCTTGAACCTGTGACCTAAGACACGAATCCACCACCCTTTGCCACTTGAGCTAGGCCCTGGGGGCGTGATTGTACCTAATTAATATTGTATATTAATTTGACGTTGTTGTAGGAACCCATAAACCTCAATTCCTAGTGCGCTTCTGTAAGTGGCCCTAGAGTTATTTTATCTCTGATTAAAGGCCAAATGATGCATTGCACCACATGTATTTTCGTGTTTGAATTTTTCCAATTTAATGAGATTGATTTTCCACCATTGCAGCACATGTTCTTGCACTTTTTCCTTCTCAGATAGAATGTGTGTTCCATTTCAGGACCAAACACTTCAAATTTCAACTTTCTAGCATAGTGCGTGCAGTAGAAGGCAAAACCTGAGAATAAAGAGCAAAATTAAATTTATGATAAACCCCTCAGAGATTGTATTTCTCTTTCTCATTATACTATGACCCGCATTTTTTTATGTATAGATTTGAATAGGTCATATGTGTATTTATTGCATTATCATCTCGAACATTTTTATGTCTGTAGAAGGATATTTGTATTTTCTTTTGTTTGCTATCTTCTGATATTTGTATCTTCAGTCATAACAGCCTTCTTGATTCTCTTTTGTAGGCTCAAATTACTGCCTATGTTGAGTACTTTGGTCAATTCACATCAGAACAATTTCCTGAAGATATAGCTGAGGTATTTAGTCACATCAGAAACTATCCTCCCAACAACTCTCTCTTTCTTCATAATTTTCTCTACCTAGCTGAATGTGTTCAATCTTCCGGATTAATGTGTATTATCTTGGCAGCTGATACGGCACCGGTATCCATCCAAGGAAAACCGACTTTTTGACGATGTTTTAGGTATCATGATAACCATGCTTTAAGTTCAACATTAAGATTACTGCTCCCATCAATTTGTAAGGTTGATTGATTTTATGTCTTTTGATTAATTGCTTTTAATTTCCAGCAACTTTTGTTCTTCACCACCCAGAGCATGGCCATGCTGTAATTCTTCCAATTATTTCATGCATCATTGATGGAACACTGGACTATGACAAAATTTGTCCGCCTTTTGCTTCTTTCATATCATTGGTGTGCCCAAGCAGTGAGGTACTCAGAATCTTGAACTATCAATTTGAAGGATTGAACCATGTAAATACAATGGTCTTTCTAGAAAATGCATTCTACTTCATGCTAAAGAGGAGTCTTCAAACTAATTCCTTGCTCATAAATGCAGAAGGAATATTCAGAACAGTGGGCTCTTGCATGTGGAGAGATTTTAAGAATTTTGACACACTACAACCGCCCGATTTACAAAGTTGTGCAACAGGAAGGTGGAGCAGATAGAAGCAGTGGAGGAAGCCATGCTTCAACAAGTAAATCTGCTGATAGCGAACCTAGTTTGCCCTCTATGCACCACGAGAGGAAACCGCTGAGGCCATTGTCTCCATGGATTACTGATATTTTGCTCGCCGCACCTCTAGGTATTAGAAGTGATTACTTCCGTTGGTAAGTGTGCAGTGCGTCAAATATGGTTGCCTATGCCTCTACCTTTTCATTATATTTCAAATTCATCATGATGAACGGCTAATCATTAACAATAGTTAAAACCTAATATAACTTTCCTGTTCTTATTATTTCCATTGAGTCCGTACTTGTTTATTGTAGTTGTGGATGAGCTAACTAATATTATATGGGATGAATTCTCATGGTGTATGCTTTTCCATATGATATTGTGCTAAGTGATGAAACTAGCGAGTGTATCAAAAGCTTGAACTATTGAAAAGTACTCTAAAGTAAGGTTTTTTAGGATAAGTAAAAGTAAAACTGAATATATGCACGACAAGTTTAGGCAACATAAGAAAAGTGAAGTTGAGGTGAGATTAGACGGGGTTGTGGTGCCTAAGTGAAGTTGGTGTACTGATTTGAGTTGTTATAAATGACTCCATTTTTCTTCAATTAGTTGAGGTTCCTTGTTTGGTATACTATTGGGACAACGAATTAACCCATTTTCCTTCGTCCAGTCATATATCCGAACTTCGAATCTTGTATCACCTTCTTTCCTGATCTATCTTCCTCTAAACTAACAGAAAATTTTGATAGCTCTTCCAGCTTTGTCTTCAACTGTAATCAATTTGAACAATCTGGCACCTCCATAAGTCGTTGACCTCTCCATTTTCGCTGTTGTAATTGTGATCAAGTTTGGTTGGTTAAAAACTAGTTCGTCTTATCGGTGTAATCCAAACCCTTTAAGCAGAGGCAAATGCTATGTATAATCTACGGGTTCAACCGGGCCCCAACATTTTTACACACGTAGCATAGATATATATATATGTGAGAGATCACTAAAGTTTTTAACAAAACTTTAAAACAAATTTTAAAATCTGAAACTGCATAAGTGCATTGTATTTAGTAGCGAGAATATAAAGATTGAATGATCAAGTTTAAATCAAGGATCTCCCTATGCCTTTAATAGCTTTGCCATCTTCATCACAGGTAAAACTTGGTATTTTCTGCTTTCTTTAATGAGTAGTTTGACCCTGAACAAGTTGGTTAAAGTTATAACGATATCCGTATAATCTGTTGAAAAAAAACCTATTTGGGACAAGTGAATGGATAATCTGTCCAAACTCCCAGCAAAACTGTATTTTTCCTCAACCCGTGATTCTAGTGTTCCGGCAGCACAAGGGCTTCACTCATCCGCCTATTTCCTATTTCAGTACGCTATCTACCTCTAATTTCATTGGAAATCAGAAAAGCAGCAGGGCGCTCCCAAGCTAGGCACCTTCAAGCCTGCTGACAGTCTCCATTTTTAACTGCCTTGTAAGCTACATGGGCTAGCCTATTCAATGATCAAAACATCCTACCAAATGTTTTATCTGGTTTTTGGTGCTTCTCAAGTTAAAGAACTTTAGGAACACTGTCACTCTGACCTGAATCTTATCATGTTAAATTATGTTTTTAGGCTAATTCATAGACTTTTAGACACATGAGTATTAGGAAGTTAGAACTACACTTTCCTGCTGTTGATGTAGCAAGGTAATTCACGTATATGTAGGTGTGGTGGTGTTATGGGGAAATATGCTGCCGGAGAATTAAAGCCGCCATCAACTGGTATGTGCACTTCCTTTCTTGAAATATTTATGTCTAGAAATATTCTTGAAATATTTCTTGAACTAAAGCTGCCATCAACTGGTGTGAATACTTGCTGATAAGGTGTTTTATGAATGTATCTCTTGAATGCTAGAAGTCTTCTCAGACCTTGCTAATAAAACCTGAGAATAGCTTGTTGACATTCTTTTAATTACCACATCTATTGTCATTGCCTAGTTAAATTGTCTCGTTATTCATGTTTAAGGAGCTTATAGGAAATTTAGTCTATATTGATTCCGGAGCTCTTGTTTACTGTTATGTTATCTCAGCATTATTCCTAAGTAGTCTCTTACTATATATCCTGGAGTCCAATAAGATGTCTCCTCTCCCGCTCTCTATGCTAGTAGCATTGCTCCGTCAAGGTGACAACGCATCAATTTTGTATCAATTCATATCAGATGTAAAAAGGCCCAAATATTTACCAAAGTTTCAATAAACAGGCCTTGAACAGGAAAACACCAAGTCAATAGCTTTCTAGACACTGAAATCCCGCGTAATTTCACTCCATCGTCATTCTTCCCGTGGAAGATATATATTTGTAATGATATATAATGTCGTACTTTGTCACTTTTATTTTATTCTGATAACAATGATGATATGAGTTGAGCAAAATGAAAGGAATGAGGATTCATATAGCCGACCCCAACTTGTTTGGGATTGAGGCGTAGTTGTTTTTGTTGTTGGTGTTGTATGTGATGTTTTACGTTTACTTTCCATAGTCTTTACTCTCTAAGTGCTACTTCATAGCTTTTACCTCTTGATAACCCCCTTGCTGGTTGTGTTATTTAACACAATATCATTTTGTATAGTATTGATTAGTTCATTCATAACTAAGATAAAAATCAAGGGTTAAACGCAGGTCCATAGATGAGGCTTCTGAGAGAGTTTGCAAGCAACTTGCAATTAAAGTTTACCTGGGACTGCTACTCAGAGTATAGCTAGAAAACACCAGAAATAACTGTAAATGAATAGGTGGTGTCTCAAGCATGGTTCAATTGCAGTGATGATCGAAAATCACTGAAAAGTGATTGGAATGGTGGAAAGATAGAGTTAGATGTAAGTTAGTAATCTATCAGAAAACCACCAA
This sequence comes from Nicotiana paniculata, assembly GCA_005239505.1. NCBI lineage: Eukaryota > Viridiplantae > Streptophyta > Magnoliopsida > Solanales > Solanaceae > Nicotiana > Nicotiana paniculata. The sequence continues at coordinate 27,812 of ML339454.1, forward strand.
AAACCTACTGGAATTTTTTAAAAGTTAGATAGAGCAGTTTGTACGTCTCAGTTGACTCCAAAAGTGAAAGAGAGTCCCAACCACAGATTATTGAAATTTGAAAATTTTCACCAGAAAGGAGATTGACTCATTCAGACTAGCGTTCCATAGTTGAAGGGATGTGTGAGATCAAAGCCTGAGTCAATCACCAAGAAGCCAGAAAATTGGACTGAAGCTTGTAGGACAGGATACACGTGCGATGTCAGGAGAGTGTGGCATCAGATTTTCTGAGATCCAAACATGACTTAGCTTCAAGTGACTGCACAGCTTCACAGGTTCTGTTCGTACTCCTAGTCCTATAGCTGGTGCTAGTTTATGCAAAACACTGACAAAAGTAAGAAGATCCTGGACATTTCGGTGATTGCTGGAAAACCATGTTGACGATCTTTTTCTCTCTTACATGTCACTGGTGACTGCACAGCTCATAGCTAGAGTTTAGTTCTCACATTTGTACTGAGACCATATGAAAAGTATGAGAGAATTGCAAGGATGTATGACACAAATGTCTTACGCATGAATCCTTTAACAGCCACAATTTACATTTTGTATATTTACATTTGCTCGATATGGGAGACTTACACTTGCAACTCTGTATAACACTCAAGTGTAACTTTTCACATTTTAGTTATATCTAAAACAGTTACCTGATTAATGGGGCATGTAGAACAGTCCTTTTCTCCTTCCTGTTTATTGGAGGCCACACTTGTTTCCCGTCTCCAGTTATCCTTGTGACACAAGATATCAGGTACCTCAAAGAGAGAAGGGTACAACAAATTTCTTGGTAGCAAATCTAACCTCTTTCCATATATGAAAGTTCACAGTGCCGGTTGTATGAATTATTATATATGTGTCACAATATATTTGCATTTTTTCTTTGCAATTTTTTTGTATCCATCCTATTACACCAATAAATATACTTTTATATGGAATTATGAGATAGTATTCCGAAAGAATGTTCATATTTTAGAACTTTGATATACTTTATTGACTTTAGATTTTATCGTAGCTTCTTCTCGTGGCTCTGGAAAGCATCATCAGTTAATCCCTTCAACTCCAAGGTGGGCAGTTGCTAATGGTGCTGGTGTTATTTTAAGTGTTTGTGATGAGGAAGTTGCTCGTTATGAGACTGCTACCTTGACTGCAGTGGCCGTCCCTGCTCTTCTGCTTCCACCTCCCACAACACCCATGGATGAGCATCTTGTTGCAGGGCTACCAGCACTTGAGCCGTATGCACGATTGTTTCATCGGTAAGAGCATTGGTCAGCTTATCTTTTAGGGCTTTTGGTGCAGGGAAGTTACTTTTAACTTGTGTTTCTGGACTAGATACTATGCATTTGCTACTCCAAGTGCGACCCAGAGGCTTCTTCTTGGACTTTTAGAAGCTCCACCGTCATGGGCTCCAGATGCACTTGATGCTGCTGTTCAACTAGTGGAACTTCTTCGAGCAGCTGAAGATTATGCTTCTGGCTTGCGGGTATGTTATAAAATTACAAACAGAGTAGTTTGAACAAGCTCTTGGTGAGTATTTGAATGTGTTGGCCATCTTTATCATTTACTCAGCTTGTCTTTTGAGGTTTCTATGTACAGTATGCTGACACTTTTGAACTATCATGATCTATTGGGCACACAATTGAATTGTTTACGATATGAATTGAATGGTGTTACATCTTAAGTACTATGTGATGTTTCTACCAGCATCACTAATCTTCTATACATGTCACCATTCTAGTGCAGGTTTATACACTTCATGCAAATCTAGATTTTTCTTAGCTTCACTAACTTCCATAAAAATTATGGAGACAATTTCAGTTTTGAATCGATTCTGCAAAGGATTCTTGTTTTTCTAGGTTTACAAGAAGTGCGTAATCTCATCCTAGTTTATCTTTTATTTTTACTCATTCCCCCAAAGCATAAACACCTTAGGCTCACCAAAGTCGGTAGTGCTTTAGCTTACACATGAAAATTCCTAAGCTGATCTATGATGATATGAGCGGTTCTTGAGGAAGAACCTAGAATTGACGAGATAATGATCAGAGTCGAGAAGGAACTGCAGGGTTGTTTCCAAATTTTAAAAGGGGCCATTCTTTTTGGAATATACCAGAAAGGAAATAGGTTCACATAAACTGGAATAAAGGGAGTTTTGAGCTAAACAAGAGGCTCAAGGGAAAAATAAACTTGAAGCTTCTTAGCTAATTGCTTAAGCTTTTAGATGAGATGATCACACAATTTAATAATGCAAACATAGTCCCGGGTTCAAGTGCCACCACCCCATTATGAAAAAGTATTTCTACATGCTTTGCCCAAAAAAAGAAAAAAAAATCAAAGCATGCATGTGAGGGAACGTGTTGAAGGCATAATTGAGTAAATAGCAGTGTATCCTCTCTAATAACTTAAGCTATTAAATAAAGTGACCATACAGTTGAACAGTCGATACAAATTAAAAGAGAGGGAGATATTTCATTCCTTTGTCCTATTATCCTTACTTAAAGCAGATTGATAAGAGTGTCTTGAAAGCTAATGAAGGGCTGAGGGATGTTAAGTAGAGAACGTAGAGCAGGAAGCTTGGTTGACAATTATGTCTGCAATTAATAAAAACTAAATATCATAACGCGCTATATTTGGGAAATCTGAATAGTCCATTTGGTATAGTACTATGCTTTTCCTGCTAGAAAGTGGCATTGGCCTAGTATTATGCTTTTCCTGCTAGAACCTGCCAATTAACGAAACTCTTTGTGTCATAAATATCTTAACTGAAGTATGAACTACTAAAGTTATTGTGAACTCAGTCTAGCACAACTTTATTAAGCTACCAACAAGTATTAAAACTCATTTCCAACTTATACAAGGAGGTTAGGAACAGAGGAAGAGAACTTTAGTGATGCTGCGAGGCAAAACAACACTCTGAAAGTTTATGAAGGAAAAGATGGAGCATAATTACGGAAGGATAGGAAACTAATTCACCCTGCTTATTTTGTTTTTCAGTCCCTACATCACTAAGTCGTGTGTTTTTATGGCGAGAAGAGAGGAGAACATGTATTTTCTCCCTCACTCTCCGACGACAAACAAAAAGGAACACTAGGACAATTTGTTTTAGTTATACAATGATACAAACAAAGAGCATCCTAAAAGGTCACCCATATTATGGGTAATTAGTTTCAGATCTTCGTTTATACCCTAATTTTCCTTGTAAAGGATTGAGGAGGTGTCTGGAATTTGGACAAGAGAATTGTTTGAAAAAAATGGAAGAATTTTTGGAAAAAAGTGTTTGGCTAAAGTCTTCTAAAAAAAATGGCGGCGAAGTGCGTTCAGGCACTTTTTGAATCAGTAAATCTTCTTCTACTCTCAAAACATCTCACAAAATTTTATCAAAGTACAATTATCGATTGGCCTTTGGATGGTCCCACCACCCTTATTTGTATATTAGCAGTAACGGTTCTAATGTCTGAGTTGTTTGTCCTAACACAGTAAGTGACTGAACTCAGAGGTTCATTTTAGTAGAAGTTAAATATCAAAAAGAAGAAACAAAGTGAAATCAGAAGGTCAAGGCCCTGGTATTTGCTCCACCCTTGTTTTTTACACATGCATTAAGAGAGGGAAAACAAATACTTTGTGGAAACAATTTAACTTAAACTTTCAATTTTACCCTCAATGAGAAGCTTTTATAGCCACACAAATACTCTGTCATGTTTACACCACAAGTTTCAAAAGAATTATAGCCACTTAAATGTTTTGCTTAGGACCACAAGTTTCAAAAATTTTCATTTCTTTCTTAAACTCTAGCCCAGTCAAATAAGTTCACATAAATTGGAACAGAGGGAGTATTAGCTTACTGTTCCAACTTCATTTTCGAGTATATCAGAGGAAACAAATAGCTTTGTTCACCTTTTTCTTGTTTGCCCTACTCCCTCTTCCTTTCCTTACTTCCCAGAGCCGCTAGCTATGAGGCTTCGAATTCATGTTTCAAGGGCTAGATGCTAGTTATGGAGGTTTCTTGAAGTTACCTGAGGCTCGGTAAAGCCCTAAGTCAGATTTGAATACCTGCAATTTCTAGATCAATATCAGCTTCAGCTAATAGGTCATTTTTGTAAGCTTGGAATGTCAAGAATTTTAAATTGGTGCTTCGGCTCCAAAAGTTTATGAAAAAGATCAGTGAAGACAAGGGTCGTGACATCAGGCTCTTCTTGCAGACTAATGTTCCTTTGGCAGTCTTTATCTGGAGGATGTTCAGTACCCAATGAATAACCAATGAATGAGGATTCATTGTATTTAATTTCAAAAAAGCAATGGTTTACTGATTGTTGAATCTCTACACAGAAGATTAAGATAATTTTATTCTTCTTTTTAGTTTTTGGTGTAAATAAGAATACAGTGATGACCAGGATTCAATCATAGAAGTCTTCGACTCCTTATGACAAGAACAAGGATGTTTTGTTTTTGGTTTTTGTCATAGCTCTTCATGATGTACATTCTGGCTCCCAGCACATATTTTGTTCTGATGATTTAATTAATATATTAGATATGTTACTCAAAAAAAAAAAAAAAAACTTAGAGCTCAGAATTAAATAGTGCCATGAACAATATTTGATTGCTGGACTTATAGGATCAGAAATATTGTATTGTTTTATTTATAGGCTGAATATTTGAGTCTCTGTTTTGAAGGCTCATAGCCTTGTATCCATCATTTGACAGTCTTTTCGTCTACCATAATTTCTTTAGATTCTTGCCATGTAGGATGGTCCTAGGTATACCAAGCAGACTCTATTTTGTGGTAAAATTCTGTCGCACCCCTTAATCCTGCATCCAAAAGGGGGGTTGTACCTTGATGTGTGAACATTACATGATATTGTTTCCGCTCTTTCATCTCTCCAAGTCATTGCTTAATATGCCTGCAGTCTTTAGATGCATCACATAGAGCCATTTTGTAATGACTGACCTTGCACATTGCCAGTTTTCTAATTCTTTTTCTCAGCTTTCTATGAAGTCCTTTGCATAAATTATGAACTCTTGTATGTTCACCACCAAAAGATATTCTATTAACTATGGAAGTCTACATATCAAATCCTAGGATACCTGATTTAATACTCCACTACCTGAAGCTTATCCTGTCTTAATTGTTATTGTTTTCAATTTACATGTAGAATTTCTAACCTTCTATGCATTGATGAAGCTTCCTAGGAATTGGATGCATTTGCATTTCTTGCGTGCAATTGGAATTGCTATGTCCATGAGAGCAGGCATTGCTGCAGATGCTGCAGCTGCTTTACTTTTCAGAATACTGTCACAACCTGCTCTGCTCTTTCCTCCATTAAGACAAGTTGAAGGAATTGAAGTTCAACACGAACAGGTATATACATTTGAATGTATTGTTTGTGATAAAATTCCGTTCTTTCTGCAGAATTCTCGAAATTTATCCAGTAGTTGTTTGTGATAGTGACTACCTATCACTCATGAAATTTTGTTCTTCAGAGAGAAGTGCCTGCAGCAGAAGCCACAGTTGAAGCCACTGCGCAAGGGATTGCATCAATGCTTTGTGCACATGGGCCTGAGGTTGAATGGAGAATATGTACCATATGGGAAGCTGCATATGGCTTGATTCCTTTAAGTTCATCAGCTGTTGATCTTCCTGAAATTATAGTTGCAACCCCTCTGCAACCGCCCAATTTATCGTGGAACCTGTATATACCGCTACTTAAGGTTCTTGAGTATCTTCCTCGTGGGAGTCCATCTGAAACTTGTCTCATGAAAATATTTGCTGCTACAGTTGAAGCAATTCTTCAGAGAACGTTCCCACCTGAGTCCTCCAGAGAAGAAATCAGGAAAACCAGATATGTTTTTGGCTCTGCCTCCAAAAACCTTGCCGTGGCAGAATTGCGAACAATGGTTCATTCATTATTCTTGGAGTCGTGTGCTTCTGTAGAGCTTTCTTCTCGTCTTCTTTTTGTTGTCTTAACTGTATGCGTCAGTCATGAAGCAAAAACAAATGGGAGCAGAAGACCTGTAGGGAAAGATTCTTACCGACCTACTGAAATGGGAATAGACTCACAGGAAACCAGTGGAAAACAGAAAGAAAAAGGAACTAAGAAAGTGAAAAAGCAAGGACCTGTTTCAACGTTTGATTCGTATGTTCTTGCTGCTGTCTGTGCTCTTTCATTTGAACTTCAGCTCTTCCCTTTGATTTCAAGAGGGACTAATTATTCAGATCCAAAAACCATCTTCGATGCTGCAAAGTGTGCCAATGATTCGTCTATTGAGTTAAGAAACGGGATTCATTCTGCTGTCTGTCATACTCGGAGGATATTGGCAATTCTGGAGGCTCTTTTCTCTTTGAAACCATCATCTGTTGGCACTTCCTCGAGTTACAGCTCAAATGAGATAGTTGCTGCAGCTATGGTAGCGGCTCATATTTCTGATCTGTTTAGACGTTCCAAGGCTTGCATGCAGGCTCTTTCGATCTTAATACGGTGTAAGTGGGATAATGAAATCCACTCCAGAGCATCTTCACTATATAACCTCATTGATATTCATAGCAAAGTTGTTGCATCAATTGTCAACAAGGCCGAACCATTGGAAGCACACCTAATACCTGCACCTGTTCTTAAGAAAAGAAGCTCGTGCTTGAATGGGAAAAAACATAATAAATATAGCAATTGTAATTGCTTAACTGCAGAACAGTCATTGTTGCTCGAGTGCAAAGACTCAACCGACTGTAAGACTTTAACTATGAGTGAGAAAGTTCTGCACTCAAGCGAGGTTGCACAATGCACCACCGGTAAAGGGATTGCAAGTTTCCCTGTAGATGCTTCAGATTTGGCCAACTTTCTAACAATGGACAGGCATATAGGATTTAATTGCAATGCACCAGATCTAATAAAGTCGGTACTTGCGGAGAAACAAGAACTATGTTTTTCTGTTATCTCATTGCTGTGGCACAAGTTAATTGCATCACCCGAAACACAACCGAGTGCAGAAAGCACTTCCGCTCAGCAAGGATGGAGACAGGTATCTACCACATTACTTCATGATATTGATTATATAGTCTAACAGTTGAAATAAAACATACCTGAACGCATATTTATGGTTAGTGCAATGCCAGAGCTTGCTATCATATGGTATTTTTGAACTTGGTTATCCCACGGCCATTTTCACTTGGAGTTTCAAATAGTTGGTCGGTCCGTAGTTTTGGCATTAAAAATTTGAAGACAGTGTGAAGAGTATAGGCAAACCATAAAATCTGACCTTATCAGAAAAAAGAAGAAGAGTGTATTGCAACCCACAGTGCTGCATTTTAAGGAGATCATTAACCCTAGAAGCTTGGAAAATGTGTTTGAATTTCCTTCTTTATGTGTTTCAATGCTACATTCTTTTCCTCCCCCTCACCCCCTTCTGCATGGAGCTTTCTTGATAGGAAGATTTTATTTGCAATCTGTTGGCTGTAAACTGTAACAGTTTTGAGAGGCAATTGAAACTTCACGTTCCTAGAATTGTTTATGCTTTGGGGAGAAGTTCTACTCTTTCCACTCTCGTGGTTTGACAAAAGGAAGTGGAGGAAGAACGGGTGGAGAAATAACTTACTTGGCCCACCAATTTTTTCTCCCCAATCCTCTCATATTCTTCCCTCGTAGCTTTCCTTTCTATCTTTTCCCTAGTTTTCAAGCATAGGTAAGATCATGTTAAGGTAAATGGAGAATAATAGTCGAAGATGAACTCCAACTCTATTGTCGGGAAGTTGTAAGAGCAAAATACGGAGTGTCAAAATACTTAAGGAAAGAACAATGGTCTCAAGACAACTAAGGATGCAAGGTCTATCTTTATAAGGTGGTCAAAAATATTCAATTAGCATGGGGGGGGGGGGGNGTTGAGGAAGTTGAATGTTATACCAAGAAAATTAAAGATTGATGTTTTATGTCCGAGTTACAATTGGTTATAGCACCAAAGTGCTTATCAATTTTTCTCTACATTTCTCCCTTAAAAAACAATAAGAGACATCTTGTGAACCAAGTAAAATTTTGGTTAGTGTGATAAACAAGGTATGGAAGAATCAAATTTGGTGTCTTATTCCATAAAGTAATACATGTGCATAGGATCCTAACTATGGAAAGAAGTAAAAGGAAAATCCTAAAAATCTACTATCAAATCTCAAACTTATTCTATCTATGTGTAGTACAAGTAATCTGTCTGCATTCATTCTTTAACACTCCCCCTCAAGCCGGAGCATAGTTATTGATCATGCCCAGCTTGTTGCAAAGATAATTAACTCGAGTTCCATTTAACGCCTTTGTGAATAAATCAGCCAATTGCTCTCTTGTCTTCACGTAACTAGTAGAAATCAAGTTTTCCTGAATCTTCTCACGAATAAAGTGACAGTCAACTTCATTATGTTTTGTAAATTGACATGACTCACAATCCAATGAAGAAATATTTTGAAACTGAGGATAGAGTTTCTTCAACAAAGGCAGAGAGGGATGCCCCAATCAACAATGTGCTTCAAAAGGAGACACGATACTGGAGCATGCAATAGACCGTGGATCCCATTCATCAAGGATATAGAGATCACGAGATAAATATCCTTTACCAATAATTTGCTTCGTCATTAGATATAGAAACAAACAATGATTTGGAAAGAACGCTACACAACAATTAAGGTCTAGTGATTTTACTAACAGAAATCAAATTAAAAGCCAAGTTTGGTAGACTTAATACAGATGGCAGGGTCACAGAGGAAGTTGGTTTAACAGTCCCAGATCCAACACTGTTACAAGTTGTTCCATCAGCTACAGTAACCGAAGAGGGTGCTTTGTGTGATCGAAAGCTAGAAAAAATATTTGGATTACCTGTCATGTGATTTGTGGCACCTGAATCAATCACCCATTTATTTGAAGAGGTGATAAGACATGTCTTATCTGACCCAGCAAAAGCAGTAACTGAAGAAGATCCCTTCATTGATTTTTGATATTGAAGGAACTTAAGAAACTCATCCGAGACCAAGATTGCTAGATTAGGAGTTGTAGCACTATTTCCTCCTTACTTACTGTTTATAGTAATTCTAATAAAACTCACGAAATATATTCAAGAAGAGATTAACTAAGTTCCAAGCAGATAGTCAATAAAGATATACTCCACCAGAAATATGACCAAACCAAAGAACCAATGATGCACCGACAAATCACAACAACAACAACATACCCAGTATTATCCCACACCGTGGGGTCTGAGGAGGGTAGTGTGCAGTGTTGTAAGAAGCGAGTGCTTCCTCGCTTAAAGCGAGAAGCGAAGCGAGGCGAGGCATCTGACGCTTCTCTTAACTGAAGCGTAGCAGATTTACAAAAGTGTTTGCTTCTCCTGAAAAAGCGAGAAGCGTTAAAGCGATGCTAAGCGTAAGAAGCGAGCGCTTCTCTTTATAACTGGGCTGCCAACGTATTTAATTAAAAAGGCTGTCTTTTTTTAAAAGACCATCGAGCCAGAAGCAACAGAGAACAACAGAGACGACCTAAGGTTCAAATTTTCTATACTTTTCAACTTCAAGATCAAGTTTGGTCCCAGGTATGTGATTTCTTCTTCTTTTTCATTTTCTTTCACTCTTTCAGTGTTCAAATAGCAGCGAAATGCTGGCGAGGTTTTTTTTTCCCCTTCAGTTCTTCTCTCTCATTCTTCTCCTCTTATTCTTTTCATTTTCTTGCACTGTTTCAGTGTAAAAATGCTGAAATGCTGCCCATTTTTTCGTTCTAGTTATACTGCCCTTTTTCGTTCTAGTTATACTGCCCTTTTTCGTAGTTGATGAAGATGAAGAAGTTGAAGAAGATGACAGCAATATAATAATGATAGTGGAATACTAGAATTTGACATTCTTGTAGAAGAATAGGATGCTCATGTTATGCGTTAATTGATGCTACTCTTTAGTTTTTACATTGAAGTATTGAACATTTGCTTACAGTTACATGTGTTGTCTATGCAGTATTTATTTTAATATATTTTTAAAAATTCCGCTTCATTTTTAAAAAGTGAGCGCTTCGCTTCTCGCTTTAAGCGAAAAGGGGCTTGTCACTTTTCCTCGCTTCACGCTCTTTACAACACTGATAGTGTGTACGCAGACCTTACCCTTACCTTGTGAGGGCGGAGAGGTTGTTTCCAATAGACCCTCAGCTCAGGAAAGCATGAGCACCACATTAATGAAAAATATAGACAAGAAGGAACAACACCAAGAAATCACACAAACCAGTAATATACTCCACCAGAAAATATAACCAAGAATAATGAAGAATATTCCACCACTAAAAGAACTCAGAAATACCAGATTATCTTCAGACTTCAAATAGGTAGGTAGCTGCGAAGGACCAAAGCAAGATGGAAGAAACAAAGTTTAGATGGATCAGTAACTTTCGGATGAGACTGTTAATGAGCAGCACTTCTGGGAGCAAGAAAGCCTTCTCAAATCATGGTCAGTTCGAGAAACCACCACAAACACGCTGAAAATAACGACGTTACCTAGGAACAGTGAACCAAGTCTCCAACTGATCTCTCACGCGCCCTCATGCACCGTCAGGGCAAATTATGTCTGAATTCCTCTATCGGTGCGTGGGCTTCACAAACAACGAATCCGGCCACCGGATTCTGGAAACATGTATATCAAAAGGATTGATGGTGAGAGTTACTTTGCTGGACCAAAGGACTCTCCTAAAACCAGTCAAGTTCCAGTGAGCCCGTTTATTTCTCGATCGGATTTCAAACCCAACACCAGCTCTGTACCATGTGATAGACAAGGTATGGAAGAATCAAAAGTTGGTGTCTTATTCCATAAGTGATACATATATACATGTACATAGGATCCTAACTATGGAAAGAAGTAAAAGGAAAATCTTAAAAATCTACTATCAAATCTCAATATCTATTCTATCTATGTATAGTACAAGTAATCTGTCTACATTCATTCTTTATGTCTACATTCATTCTTTAACAGTTAAAAACATCGGCTTCCATGAAATTAGTACCTTGCCCCTTTTTTTTGTGTGTGTGACATTTCCCTATAGATATTATTAACATATGTTATACTGAAGTATATTAATTTGCAAGTCTGAAGAATTCAAATTCATCAAACAATTCAAATGCAAAACTATAATTTAGTATTTTCCTACTAAATGAGTAATTTAATTCTTCAATGACTATATCCTATGTCCAACCAAACCATCTCTTGTAGGAAGGGATGACGGATGGAAAGATAGTTCCCCAGTTACCTACTAAAAAGATAGATGGACAACACATGGTTCTAGTATTATGTCTTCCACTATTATGACTTACAAAATACTATTTTAAATTCCCTATTTGGGTTTGGACATGAATTTCACTTGGAAAGAAAGTTGAGATTTTGTGGGTGAAAATCATTATGTGCACTAGTACATTCAAATTTATACTTATTCGGAGTAGCTTTTACCAAAAAGCAGCTTTTGCCATAGTACCTTCTACAATATAAGTTGTTTATTAGCTTTCACATGTTTTACAGGTCGTTGACGCACTATGCAACGTTGTATCAGCATTGCCTGCAAAAGCTGCAACAGCCATTGTTCTTCAGGTCCAGATTTCGCTTTTTTTGAACTTGATGATAACAAGAATATGAACTTTTCTTTTGAAAGATCCGTTAGATTCTTCACTATTTCTCTCAAAAACAAGAAAAACAGAAAATGAACTTTTTTTCTTACAGCTGATTTTAAGTTCAATTTCTGTTAATTGAATCCACAAGGCTTTCACAGATGTACATGCTTTCAAATTTTGTATTTATGTCCATCATAATTTGTGGCCACATGTTTATAGAAGATATACATTTTAGATGTTCTTTGGTATGGGGTACTTCTCTGCCTTGTGAAGTTTCTGGCTTGCATCTTTAATCATCTTGTATCATTTTCACCATATATTTTTAGTCACTTTCCTTGCTTCGTTTGCTTGTCAGGCGGACAAGGAATTGCAACCATGGATTGCCAAAGATGATGATCTTGGCCAGAATATGTGGAGGATAAACCAACGAATAGTGAAATTGATCGCTGAACTAATGAGGAATCATGATACACCAGAATCTTTGGTAATTCTGGCTAGCGCACCGGACCTTCTTTTACGGGCCACAGATGGGATGCTTGTCGATGGAGAAGCATGCACCTTACCACAGCTAGAGGTAATAACATCTTCAGTTCAAACATTTATCATTTCTCATTGAAGTAAATATTTGATTCAGTACGCAAGGACTTTAAATATGCTCTGAAGTTCCAAGGAATATGTTGTGTCTGAATGGCAATTAATTGATCATCACATTCTATTTCTTTTATTTTTTCTTGATATACTTACATGCTTGCTATTAAATACTCTCGAGCAGCTTCTGGAAGTGACAGCTAGAGCAGTACAACCAGTGCTTGAGTGGGGAGAATCTGGATTGGCAATCGCTGACGGCCTGTCAAACTTGTTAAAGGTAATATCTGTCCTAAGTGAGTAAAATGATAAGTGCTACTATTTGTTATCACTTTTAAGAGGAGATTTACTTAAGGTAACAGCACTTACTAGAGTCCTTTGTGAATACATTTCAGTGTCGCTTACCAGCCACAGTTCGTTGTATTTCTCATCCAAGTGCTCTCGTACGTGCTCTCAGCACGTCAGTTCTTCGTGTCATCATGCATGCTGGTTCACTAAAATCTAGTACTAAACGAGCAGATGTAAACGGAATCCACGGTCCTGCATATAAGTACTTAAGCATTGGCATTATTGATTGGCGAACGGATATTGAAAAGTGTTTGACGTGGGAAGCTAACAGCCGAATTGAAAACGGGATGTGTACTAAATTTCTTGATATGGCTGCTAAGGAATTAGGCTGTACTATATGCATATGATCTAACTTAAATATAATGGGGGCCTATATTAGTTATCTTCCCATGCTTTGCCACATGAAATTCACAAGATTAGAAAGTGACTATCTATTGGCATTAGGATGGAGAAAGGGCAGAAACATAGAATGTATGAGCTTTAGTTACACAGTCAGGAAATGAGATTAGTGTCCTTTCGCACATCCATTATTTGGTGTACGTTAGATAGTCCTTCTCTGGTTGTTTTTTTTATTATTTTGGTTCAGTTTATGCTTGATGTACACCTGAATATGAACTTTATTGTACAAATAGGATTCCTAATGGTTTAATATTCAGTGTGACTAAAAAACAAAAGGGTGGCTCCGTTGGGACCTAAGTCACCTCCTTGTAATAACCATGTCTGGTTTCTTTCATAGTTTATTCAGCAAGTTGATGGTCTTTTTTTCTTTTTAACCTTCTCGCATTAAACAATTTTATTTATTAAAAATAAATATATCTCCCCCCATATAAGCAACATACCAAAAAGTACGATATTATATGGTTTTTTAAGAATGACACTCAATCTTCTTATACAAATTCTTTTAATTTTTTCAATCCATCTTGACGATGAGTGATGGTTTTTGTTACTCCTTTCATTTCAATTTATGTCTCTTTTTACATTTTGTAACTCTTTAACTCTAACCTTTTACCTGTCATATTTAAAGTCTTTTTTTCTTAAAAGGAGAAAAATTGACATTGATTACATGTTTGCACTTTAGAAGTAGTAATATCAAAATCCTAATAAGAATCAAACACACAATTTATAATCATAACTAACATAGTTACTTGCTAAACAAAAATTTATTTTTGAAAAGTTTGACTTTATTTTGTCTGACTTCTAAATCTAAAATCAAGGAGGCCATGAGTAATAGGATGTAAATCACTTCGAAAAACTTCAAGGCTTGAAATCAAATTATTCTATGTATTCTGCGTTTAATAAAACCCTTTAAATATTCTCTTTTATATTTATTTTTCATTATCAACCAAATTATTCCCTTTACTAAGAAAACTTATGTATCTTTGATTCTTGGGCTTATATTCGGGTGAAGATGGCCTTTGAATTAGGAACGTATATTTTTAGTCGTTTCCGGATATAATAGTGGATAATATACATATTTTTTGTATATGTGTATTATATCTTTATTTATATATATCCATATCTATATCTATTTATATACTATATTAAAAGCACGAAGGCCCTTCGCGAAATGTCGCTCGCCTTTTTTACCCTTTAAATATATATTTCACACTAGACAAAATAGTAATTTAATTATTTTCTAAAAAATAAGACCTTTTATTTTCCTAATATTTAGCACTTTGAAACCAACTAAAATTATAGTTATTAAATATTTTTTTATTTGTACTATTTAGGAAGTCATAATATTTAAGAATTTAAAGCAAGTAAGCTTTTATTTATGTAAATTCTTTCCTTGTTTGAATTGAACAAAATAACTACTAGCGTATAATTATAAATATGTTTCTTCCAAATAGATTAAATAATCCCAATTCCACACAAAGAACGTTTGATATACAAAATAATTTTTTAATTACGAGTTGCCATTAATTAATTTTCTTTCTTTTAGTATTCATTTAAATAAATGACGACTCCCTATATTTTTCTATGTACAAAGTTACTTATTTTAAAATATTAACTTAATACAGACATTTTAAAACTTAGCATTTGATAACTTGATTTACATGTTCTTCATATACACATATTTTATTGATTGACGTTAAGCACACGTGCAACGCACGTACACTAAAGCTAGTACTATATTAAAAGCATGAATCCCCTTAGCAAAATATCGTTCGATTTTTTTTACTTTTCGTAAGTGTATTCTACTTTGGATGTAATTGTAAACTCTAAAAAACTATGGAATAAAACTAAAAATAATCGTTTGTTTCCGTTTTAGTTACATACGGCATTTTCTTTATTCAAGTTCCCTAACAGGGAACATAGTTTGTTAAAGTGATTTGAATAGTATTTGTACTAAGTTGGCTGGACTTGGTAACCAAAATGTCGTAGATGACATAACTTGGTCTGTAATATTTCTAAACAATGCATGTTTTAATATACTTCATTTCCTTTTTCTGCTAAATACAGTGCAAATATAAAGATGAACGACCTTCTTTCAACACTTTTCCCCTATAATATTTTGATATAATGAAATAAGTACCGGAAGAAACTAAAAATACACAAGACTGGACTCAATTAAACCCCTAAATATAATTTATATTTATCTTTTTTTTCAAAAACAAACTTGCAATTTTTTCTTAATTTTTTATTATTTTATAATACAGATATATATTTTAAAAAGTTTATTTTCTTTGACACAAAATACATGCGTAACGCGCGTACCAAGAGATTAGTACATTATGTACATGTGTAACGCACGTACAAGAGACTAGTATATATATATATATATATATATACATGTGCAACGCGCGTACAAGAGACTATATATGCGTACCAAGAGACTAGTACATTATATACATGTGTAACGCGCGTACAAGAGACTAGTATATATATATATATATATATATATATATATATATATATATATATATATATATATATATATATATATATATATATATATATATATATATANTATTAGGTTAGCAATTTATCACGCTCCAAACCTGGGGAGGCGTGACCAGCTTCCGGTGCCATATTTGGCCCGAGCGTACCACTATGTAATTGTGAACTCTGGAGGGTTAACCCTCAACTTAGGCCAACAAGGCCTACTTGCGAGCTGACAATACCAATCAAGTCCAATGAGGCCACCATGAATGTCTACAACTAGCAATACTAAAGTAACATGTATACAGGACTGGCGAGGCCACAATTCTGATATACAGAATATACAGGACTCGTCTATAAACCTCTAGAGATAACTGAACTGTATCATGGTGGAGACAAGGCCTCGACCTACCTATCAAACTTATATAAATAAAATGGATTTCAAGGTCTAGACCTAGTAACTCCGAGGAAGTTGAGCTTACCAACCAAGTTGATGTTTGACTTTGTCTACTAGAAAAGTCTACCCAGTTGTCTATCAAGACCTGCAAGCATGAAAAACAGCGTCCCCAGCAAAAAGGACGTCAGTACTAATAATGTACCGAGTATGTAAGGCATAAAAATAAGTATATAAAAGACATGAAAGAAACATGGAGTAAATGACTCAACTTGTAAGTTTCAATAGCTCTATGAATCATGAAACATTTATAATGTCATGCATATGCGTATATATGTTATATCATGCATAGGTATATGCGTGCTGATACAACCTAGATAGCCATCGAGCGTTGGAGGTTACTTTCATAACGGGACAGCTACATATAATTTCGCCAACAATTAAAGATATACTATATTTGGTGGCTATATTTATAATATTTAGCTCCCTAGTATAAATAGCCCTTAAGGCTCTCATTTTATGGTAGTTTATTTTGATATTGTGAATGAAAACTCACTCGGCGTGTTTAAGATGAATTCCTATGTTGGTTGATTACTTGTTAAGATGAACTTGCAATCGAATTGCTTCCTCTTGAGGGTTATTCCTATAGTTTTGAGTCAATTAAGTCTTAAATTGATTGAGTATTTATTTATTTCAAATGTTCTTTCAATTTTCATTGGTTCTCTGTTAAATTTGTATCTGTCTATTATTTTATTTGTGTTTTTATTATTTTACTTCGTCGTATCATCTTCGTATGAGAGCTTGGGTTGGTGTATGTTCTGATATACACTGTCTAGGTTTTGATTTCTATATCCGAAAATTTAAAAACGAAAAAAATCTTTTCACGTGTTGGGTTACGGTTTTCGTTTCGTTTAAGTTTGAAATTTCAAGTTCTATTATTCTGATGATTGAGAAATCAACTTTTGTTGGTGTTTTGAAATTCGAGTGGGTATTGAATCTGAGCTTAAAACCAAAGGGACAAGCTGAAACCCATTTATAGTTGAAGCGAACTGGTTATTGAATTTTGCTTGGGGATGTTGGCAGATCGAGTTCAAAATTTTCTGATTTTCTTGAGTTGTTGAGCTAAAATTGAAATATCAATAAGTGATTGTTGCTTGACGGAAACATTTTGAAGTCCTCCGTCGCTGGATCTTCAAGACCGACGCAGTACCAGCAGAAAAACTCCATCGAGGTCGGACAAAATTTCAATCTGAATCCAAAAATCTAAGTAAAAAAAAGAGTGGTTTCTAATGGAGGCTAATTTCGAGCTTAGGACACTGCTGTGCGAGAAGAAACAAAGCTGAAACTCCATTAAATCATAAAAGAAAGCTTCGAGTTCAAAATCGGGTTTGCAAAATTGATGCTTGTTTGGAGTGGGTGTTGTTCCAATAGATCGAGTTCATCTTGCGGAGCTTGTATATCGAATTTGGGACTGAGTTGTGAAGATTCAAACCACTTTTGGACTGATTTTCAGTCCCAAATCCAACGAGGAAGAAGGTGCTGCAAATTTTCAGATTTTGCAGAAATAGCCACTTTTGTCTAGTAACCCATATCTTCCCAGTTTCAAAAATGGCCATTCCAGCTTGTTTTTTTTTTTTTTTTAATTTTTGACTCTCTTTTATTGTTTATTCTAGCTAGTTTAATTAATTATTAGTTCATACTTAATGATAAATTAATTTTTGTGTGCTTTCTTTTACTTCGTGCTAATTTTATTTGTGCTTTTTTTCTTTAATTTTGTTGTTAATTTCTAGTTTTCATTGTCCTTTAGTAATTTTAGCTTCTTTGTTGAATCACATAAACTCTATTCTCGCCCCGAAGTTGGAAGGTCCACTTGCAAGTACCTTGATTGAGTTTGGTATCAACTTTAGATATTCATCGAAGAGTGAGAAAAGGCTTGAGTGGTGAGATTATTAGAGTGTGTGCCTAAAAGCTAAGTGCATAAGAGTGATACACGAGTGGTAAAATTTGAGTGCAACCTTTGAGGGATGCAGTAAGAGAGTAAATTGGAGAGGTTTTTTTTAATTTTAACTTGTTTTCTTTATTTGTAGGTACTATGTCTTTGAATATTGGAGGTACTTCAACTCCAAAGGAGGGGGTCTCTAATGAGACCATTTTGAAGGCTTTACAAGCTTTGATTATGAAAGTTGACAACATGGAAAATATGGTCAAGTCTCATGGCAACCTTCTTAACCAATGGCAAGGCTTGTCAACTAATCCTAATCAAGGAGTGGGAACTATTGCAACACCACAAAATAGTTTTACTCCTACCGCACCACATATTGCAAGGTTAATCAATAAACCACAAGTTGATACCAATCAAGTACCAAGACAAGGTCCACTTCCACAAGGTAGACAAGCAAGAGTTGAGAATCAACAACAACCTCTTAGGCCACAACAACCGCAAAATGACTTTGATGATGATTTGGACTATGACGAGCAATATGATGAACCGATTAGAATCCAACCTAGAAAGAATGGACAAGGAGGCTTTCGAGGGAGAGGTGGAAGGCATGGTAGGAACTATCTGGGTAAAAACTTGAATGATGCTTATGATTATGGTTATGATGGAAATGTTGGCAATGAAGAACATGGTAGAAGATGGGGAGATGAAGAAGATCGGGGTCTTAATAACATCAAGACTTCACGTCTTACTTTCAAGGGAAGTAGTGACCCCGAGGAATTTTTAGAATGGAAAATACAAATGGAAAGGATGTTTGAGCTCAACAATGTATCCGATACAAAGAGGTTCAAGCATGCCATTTTTAAACTTGTTGGTTATGCTTCTTCTTGGTAAGAGAAAGAAAAACGGGATAGAAATAAAAATAGAGATATTGCCATTGACTCTTGAGGTTTTCTTAGAGTGGTTATGAGAGCAAGATTTGTGCCCGAAGAGTATGTGAATGACTTGCTCGCCAAATTTTATAATATGAATCAAGGAAACCAGAATGTGGAGGCTTACTTTGAAGAGTTGGAGACCACTAGGGTTAGAGCAAATCTTGATGATAATAGAAGACTCATGATTTCTAGATTTTTGGCGGGGCTTGAGCATGAAATCTCTAGCCAAATGACTTTGCATAAATTTGTTACTATACATGGGGCACTCCAAGGGGCTATCAAAGTTGAAAATAAACTCCAAGAAGAGAGGCAACTCAAAGAGAACAAATTCAAAAATTACAACACTACATGGAGCTAAAACAAGTAAACTTGGCAATCTCTTTCAAATGAAAACAGACCAAAAGTTGACTCTAAGTGGTAAAATGACAAAGGCAAAACCAAAGGTGGAGGCTAAGGAGGGAAGTAAAAACTCTAAACTTTATTTCCAAAATCCTAACTCTAATAGGTGCTACAAATGTCAAGGATATGGTCATAAAATGAGTGAATGTCCTAATAGAAGAACCATAATCCTTATGGAAGAAGCTTATGAAAGGGAATAAAGTAGAGAATCATCTGAAGAAGAGGAGGCCGAATGTGATGATAAAGTAGAATATGACACTCCTAATTTACCTTTGTATGTTGTTAGGAAAGTGTTGAGTGCACAAGTGATGGAAGATATGAACCAAAGTGAGAACTTGTTCTTTGGAAGGTGTAAGATTAAAGATCAAGTATGTTCTTTGATTATTGATGATGGTAGTTGTACTAATGTTGCTAGTGTTTCTATGGTTGACAAATTGAACTTGAAGACTCAAAGACATACTCGTCCTTATAAACTCCAATGGCTTAATGAATGTGGTGAACTTAAAGTGACTAGACAAGCCTTGGTGAGTTTGAAAATTAGAAAGTATGTTGATGATATTCTTTGTGATGTGGTGTCCATGCAAGCATGCCATTTATTGTTCGGGGGGCCACGACAATATGACAAGGATGCTCTCCATGATGGAAGCACTAATAAATTTTGAGGAAAATGGCAAAAAAATAGTCCTTACTCCTTTGATTCCATTTCAAGTGAGTGACGACTATAGGGATATGAAAGAGTTGACTGAGAGAGTCAAGAAAGAAGGAAAAGAAAAGATAGAAAAGAAAGAAGAGAGAACACAAGAGAGTTCAAGTGTGAGGCATTCTTCTTTCATTACTAATGCTTTTCTTGCTAGTTGTTTGGCTTATTGTATAGATCCTTTGAATAAAAATTCAAGTGGAAGTCTTCAAGAAAGAACTCCAAGTGAAGTGACTGAAGCCACCCTAGCCCAAAGTGAAGATTTTTCCATTCTTTAAGGAGGTAAAATAGAATCTTTAGAAGTGCATCAAGGTATGATTATTAAGCCTAACACTCTTTCTTCTGGTGATGAGCATAGTAATATTTCAAGTGTTAGTTTGGGTACATTTATTGATTCTAATGATTCTTTGAGTTGTGGAGATACACTAGATAGTGATTCTAGCTGTTTTGATGGTTTGAATGACCTATTTGCTTATGAAGAAGCATTGATTGAGGTTGAGGAAGCATAAAGGTTGCATCTTTATGTGATTTTGTTGAGTTCGATTAATTGATTCCTATTGTTCATGCTTTCTATTTTGAGGATCATTCTTTAATTGGTGATGATTGCTTATTTGAAGGTAAATTGAGGGGTAAAGTTTCAAGTTTTAAGCCATTTGATTCTTTCTTGTTTGATTGTGAGATGGGATCTTTTGAATTTGATTTGGATTTACCAATCAAAGGTTCTATTTTTGAGAAGTCGTTTGAGATTACTAATGAGATTGTTTTGGAAGCTAAACTTATTGAAAAAAAAGAAAGTTCTTTACTTGGTGTAAACTTTCTAACTTACTCCACTCATATATTTGATAGAGCTAATTTGTTCCACTACACTAGTGCTTTGAGTTTAAAGCAAGTTGATAACTTTCATGTGGATTGATATTATGAGTTTAAGAAAAATCATGCTAAATCTTTCTTGAATGATAATATTGGTGAAGCCGAGAGGTTAGTTTTGTTTCAACATACCATTTTTATTCTTGATTTCTCATGTCAGCTTGAATTAAAGAATGACTTGTTTATTTGGCTTATGCTTATGCTTAGACTTGATAAAGCTACGAGAGTTAATACTTTTCTTGATGATTCTTATATTGGGGCACACTTGGTGTATAGATTGAAGGTATTTCACGACAATTCTCATATTTTGGATAGCTTTTATGCTTTGTTTTGTCCATGGGTATCATTAGATTTTGGTTTGAATGGTAGATTTGTCTTACTTATTGGTTTGGATGCTTGGATTTACCATAAATTTGCTAAAATATGGTTTACTTGTTAGTTTGAGACACTTGCTTATGTCCAAGTNTCATCACGGGACAACTACATATATAATTTCACCAACAATTAAAGACTATATTACATTTGGTGGATATATTTGTAATATTTATCTCCCTAGTATAAATAGCCCTTAAGGCTCTTATTTTAGGGTAGATTATTTTTATATTATGAATGAAAACTCATTGAGAGTGTTTAGAATAAATTTCTATGTTAGTTAATTACTTGTTAAGGTGAACTTGCAAGGGGATTGCTTCCCCTTGAGGGTTGTTCCTATAGTTTTGGGTCAATTAAGTCTTAAATTGATTGGGTATTTGTTTATTTCAAATGTTCTTTCAATTTCCTTAGTTGGTTCTCTACTAAATCTCTATCTTTCTATTATTTTATTTGTTTTCTTGTTATTTTTCTTCCGCGTTCGTATCACGTGCATAACACCATCAAGCCCCTAAGGGCATCCCATCATATCATCTCGGCCTCAATGGGTGAAATCTTCAATGTATGCCAGGTGATCAGGTGGTGGTGCGTATATAACGCCATAACCTTTCCCCATACCCCATATACATATAATATACGCATTTATAACGTCATCTGGTCACGGGTCAATATACATGTACAAATGAATGCAATGCATAATGAAGTAAGTCAAGAAGATCTCTCGGAATGTCATAAGATCAATATGCCTTCGGTTAATATCACAAATAACCTTTATCAACTTACATATTTTCTGAGATCCATGAACAGACGATATGATAATAGAACACATGGGGAATCAAGAATATATGCAACCCTAGTACTTCTAAGAATATAGTCATTTGTGAAAGTTGTGTGTTTGCTCGTTTCGTTGTATCATATGGATCATGTCAAAAGGAAAAACGGGATATCCTTAATATACCTTATCCACGAAATTACAACTGTTTCACAAGACCTCACACCTCTTACGGATGGTAATCTATATAATACAAATGGTTGGTATTAATATCGACTTCATATTCTATAGAAAAGTTCATTTAGTCATTTTATCGAACAACTTATGTGCATCACTTCATATGGTCTTTTATAGCTCCAATTCAACATGTTCTAGCACAATGATCTTAATATTCCCTTATCCTCATCCTCACCATGATATCCATACCATTAAAATTCCATTTGGTATTTTAAAACATGTAAAAACAACCCACACAACATAGCTCAACAAGCTTCATAGTTACTAGTTTCTTCAAAAATCTTCCAACAAAATTCAACCCAACACTTGTAAAAACTTAAGATTCGGTTATGGAAGATGAAACTTACCTCAAATATACCAAGAACCCTTTGTTATTTAACTCACTTCAACACCAAGTAACTTCCTAAGCCGTCACAACGAGAAGGAAAAGGAAGTTAATGGTAACCACGATATTCTTTACGTCAAACTTACGTGGTTTATCTTTGGATTCACTCTAGGATCATGGGGGAACCCTCGGAGAATATCTAGGAGGGTTTAGAAACTGTTTTGGTCGAGAAAAATAAGTTAAAATGACTTAATACTTATATACAAGCTGGAGTTTTACACCAACTTTGTGGGCCCTTAGGAGCTGCTTGCGCAGTCTTGCGAAAATGCAAATATCTCTCTATTCCGATGTCGTATCGACGAAGTTTCATGAGTTAGTACCTAGACTCGTACATATTCAATTTGGTAGGTGGATCATTGTTGCTCCCAAACGCACACGCAAGTATACGTGATCGTACAAGTAATAAAATGATAAGTCGAGTGTCGAACCCACAAATACTTGTATCAACTACTCACTAAATTACTAAAATTGTTATTCAGTCGAGCCAAAATCAAAATCCAAGAATATGATTATATTAAACTATAATTCTAAGTAATAACTAAATTATCAAGTAACAAGTTGATTTTTGTGTATTCAGTAGAGATAAATATTCTAGGGTTGTGATTGATTCACCATTCATATTGTGTTCTAATTAATTCTCCCTTTCATACAATTCACTCATGGTTTCTAATTAATCGATAATTACTTTTATAGCCTTCTCCCGAAGTACTACTCGCCTATTCGAAATAGATTAATGCCTATCCTCCTATGAAATTAATTGATTAAGAACGCATTAAGATTACAATATTTAATTAAGTACGGTGACTAGGTATATTCCTATCCTAACCACAAATCCGCTCCCCCTAGGAGTTAAGATCACACTCTCTTCAATTCTTCTCTAATCTATACACGCCTTTCCCAAGCATATCATAGATAGTAAATAGAACCTAACTGCTGGCCAGAAAACGAAGCAATTAATCACAAAATTGAAGAAACAACCATATATTAGTGAATTATAATCAAGGTTAAGCTAACGTTAAACAACAATATTCATGGATAAATCACAACCCCAGAAAAATGGAGTTTTAGCCACTCATGGTGTAATCAAACAAATTCATAAGTGTTGAATAATTGAAAATACTAGAAAAAGATGAAGAAAACTGAGATCTCTTTGCTTCCGAATGTTCTCATGTGTATTTTTCCTCCAAAGTGGCGTCACTCCCCTCACAAATAAGTTTAGTCTTGCTTTTATACGTGTTGGGTAGGTCTAGGGCCAAAATACCCGTGTCCCAGGCGAAATAGGAGAAAATTCATGCCACTGGCGCCCTGGCCAGCGTCAGGCACCTTCCATAGCGCTGCCTCGTTTCAGCATACTGTTTCCAGCGCCACATGTGGCTCAAGGAGTTGCTTGTGGCGCTCCACTGTCCCCTTTGCCCGTTTTCGTCCGTTTTGGCTCTAATTTCGCACATTTCGACCCCGTTTGTTCCCGAATCATTCCTACACATAAAAATACTTCAAATTTATATAAATCATCACGTTTAATATCCAAAATCCACGAAATAAAAGTAAAATATGAGGCGATATACATACAAATATATATACTTTAAGCTAAACATCAATCACCCCATAATTCAAAGCACATTGGGAGAAAAGCTCAGCTACATTTGAACTAATTTTAATCTTATTTATGAATATAACTTTTGATCACCTTGGTCAACTTTTGTTCCCAACTCACTTGACTTCAAAATATAACACACGACTATCGCGACTAAATAACTCATAACATAACCTCCTTATCATGTTAATCACCCTAGTCTCACCCCAAAAGTACACGTTATAACATTCCTAACTTGTCGACTTTCGACGATACTTATTTTCTTCAATTCATTTAGTTTCTAAGCCTTCCAACCCTCTTGGTACTTGTTATTCGTGATCTTTAATATTTGTAACTTCTAAAGTAACATTATTAACGTACTTTATGTACTTTCAAAGATGATCTCATTTCTGAGCTTACATCAATTGACTTATGATGTACTTTTACGTACAAAAATATTGGATGTAACACAAATGCAATTAGTTTCGATCGACTGACATGTTTTACATTTGCCCTTGAATTTTTGTTCTCTTGCCCCATAGGCAGAATTTTTAAGTCTAACAAGTAATGTCCCTTTAGTTGTCCCATGAGAAACACTTTCAACTTTTGATCTTAAAGTTCTGCCCAAATGGAGGTTAAAACCACCCTAAAAGTGTCATATTTTTGGTAAAAGAGATTTTTTACTTATCTATACTAATTTTGAAACTTATTTACCCTCACTATTGAAGTTTTAAGTTAATTACAAATTCATATACACATTACCAATTTTTATACAAAGTATTGCATTTAGACTTTAATCTTCCATACTTTCTCTCCCTCTTTCACCCTAAAACTAAAACGGAAAAGGGTGTGATATATCCCTTTACTATTAAAAATTATTTAGAATTACTCTTCGTTACATTATTGGTTCAGAAGAACCCTTATGTTCTTACTATTGAAACACATATACCCCTAACTTGACGGACTTGACACATGGCACTCATCTAAGGTATTTGCTCCAGCGGGTCTTAAACTAAAAGTGATCCGCCCCATTACTCGGTCTTCATAACCCATAACCAGAGCTTGTTAAAATCATGAACAAAAATGTCCAATATCTTCGGGAGGCGGAGAGATCCTCATTCATTATCTTATTTGAATTTCCATTGACAGATCAGAGCAACCACTAATAATTACAGCCATTAGTGCCCGACTATCCTGCTGCAGACAACACAGTTTTACATGAAATTCTTCAAATAACCTTGTCAAGATTTTGACTAACGATAGTCAAAATCTGATGACGTCACATTTCATTATTTCTAGTGGTTCTTCACTATTTACCAGGGCGTATGCAAATGGATTTGACATAATTGAGCATTTCATTGCTGATATCTTTGCTCCATCAAGGACATACGGGTTCAAGATTATGAAAAAGGGCTAATTTCAAATAATCGATTAATCTATTGTTCGATAAGCAACTTGGTTGTTATTTAAATAAATTAATATGTTACTCATTGTATTGGTGGTCTTAGAAGAGGAGAATTTCAAGTTGCACTTATAGTCTATTATCCATCAGGGCCATTAATTGTAAAAATCACATTTCGAGGGCAGAAGATCTTTTTTTTTTCCTACTTTGACGGGGCATTTTGATAGTCTACTTAGGCACATTGTTATATTACTATGTCTCGGGTTTTGCTCTTCCAAGACTACTACATCAATTTATGGTGGAGGAATTTCCATGGTTGAAGTGTTTCCGGTTTTCTCCATGGCATCTCCCTACCAAGAACAGAGGGTTGGGTTATGGGTTATGGGTTATGGGTATCAGATAATGGGGCGAGTCGCTTTAATTTAAGACCAAATAGACCAAATGCCTTGGATGGGTGTCACATGTCCGGTCCGTCAAGTTAGGGGTATATGAGTGCCATAGTAGGGGTTCTTCTGAACCAATAGTATAACGAAGGGCAATTCTAAATAATGTTTTATAGTAGAAGGGCATATCAGGTCCTTTTCCGAAACTAAAATTACAAATTAACATAAGAATGTTTGGCCTCTTTCTCCTCAACTTCAGCCATATTTTTACGAGAACAAACTTTGACATCAATCAATTCTATTATGTTTTCTCTTCTTCTTTTTAAAAAAAAAATATTTTAAACATTAAATGAATTGTCACTTTTGAACGAGAGAAGATCGTTAATTTTTGTTAGTTTTTTGGAATCAATAAACAAAATAGTATTAATCAGAAGAGAATAGATTGAATTGGAAACTAACTCAATCCATTAGAAGCTTACAAGTTTTGAATTCGAAAATTGAAATTTGTAAAATTACTTTTGTTTAGATTGTGCATTGTTGCAAATGATTGAGAATAGCCTATAGAGTTATATTTCAATTTTGAGAGAATTTGGTAAAGATTCGAGGTGGTTTTGGTTGAAATTTCAGATTGAAACTCGAAAAAGAAGACAAGAACAAATTGCATATATTTTGTATGTCGAGTATAGAATGATATGCAAAATATCTACAACTTATATACTTATATACAAGTTGTATATGTATATAAATTGTAGTTTTTGATCGGATTCCGTACAAAAAATGTGTATTTTAGTTGAGGAAAAATTATAAATTTTGACTGAAGTTTGTATATATTTTGTAAAAAACTTTCATTAACTTTTATAAATATAAAAACTTAGACTATTCGTTTTTATACTTATATACAAGTTGCATGTTCTACTATTCGTTCATAACAATATCATTTAATATCATTTATGTTAAATTGGTTCTAATATTGTTCGGCATCTTTTATCAAATACGTGTTAGATTTAGAACTTAATAAATTTAACTAAGATTTACCTATCACCTTTTTATTTAATTAATTTAACAAAATATTTTATACTTTTTGGTAAAACAAAAACTATGGAAATAAGTTTAAAATCTCGTACGTATACAAAAAAGTCCCTTCGTAAATGTCCACCTCACCGACAGCCCAATTGGCACGAAAATATAACCCCATTCCCACGTGGATATTTAAAAGGTACGTGCCAGCACAAGATAACTTACCATGCACCCTCTCCCTTTCACAAATGGAACAAACAAACAAACATGAGGTAGCAGCTGTTATAAGAAAGCTAGTATAGCTTCCAATTACAGTTTTCAAAGCACTTTCAACCCCTCACGCCTCCTCCATCCGCCGCTCATAGTCGCCGTCCGATCGCCGGAGATTCATCGATTCTCACAAGGTAACGAAAGGTCCGAATGACTAATAAGTTATAGAGGGAGAGAGAGAGAGAGCGAAGAGAGATAAGACGCAGAGTCACGTGGAAAACGGTGTCGTGTTAAGATGGGGAAGAAGCGGAAGTCATTGGCATCGAAGCTGGATGAGGTGGATCGAAGCATGTATTCGACGTTTTGTACCGGAGCGAATTCGCTTTCACAGCTTTATACTCAGGCTATGAACCAACAGAAGCTTTCCTTTCAGGCGGGTGAACGCCACGGCTTGGTATTTATTTCCTTATTTCAATTAATTTTTGTTTTTATAGCCATTTACATTTACGGTTGATAATTAAGTAAAAGCACAAGTAACAAAGACTTGTTTGGTAAATGCTGATATTAAGAATTTGTTTTTTTTTGGTGTATTTTTGAGGCTTGAGATTTTAATGTAGAGAATTTATACATTTTAATTTTTTGTATACGGTAAACCTCAATACCAAACCCTATCCACATATCCTCCGTTGTATACTTAACTCTGAACCAGAGCCCCAGGGCACCTCCGTTGTCGAGAAATGTGCATTTCAGTTAACTACAATAACGTTGTTTGGATATACCATTAAAAAGTGAATAATAGCCTAGGAGGGACTTGGTTTCTCTTCATTCTGGTGTTTAAAAGAAGTGAACTGGTTTGTATCTGGGATGGTTCAGCTCTAAATGTTTTGTTTTGAATGCTTCCTAATATGTGGAGAGCCTTGTGAATGGTATGAATGAT
This sequence comes from Nicotiana paniculata, assembly GCA_005239505.1. Classification (NCBI taxonomy): domain Eukaryota; kingdom Viridiplantae; phylum Streptophyta; class Magnoliopsida; order Solanales; family Solanaceae; genus Nicotiana; species Nicotiana paniculata. Next base: position 55,766 of record ML339454.1, read on the forward strand.
GGGGCCAAGTTCTTTGCGTAGTTGTTTTCGGTGCCCCTGCCTTCTTAGTGGGAGCTTGATTGCTGTTTGCAGTTGTTGTATCAGAATGGTTAACTGGATAAGCTCAACTAGACAACTATAATGTAAAAGTTTTGCACTAATAGCCTTGTTTCTCAATGATAACAAATGACTTTTGGTCGCATTTAGATATTTATTATTTTTTGGACAATAATAGGAAGCAAAGGCAGAAATTATAGGTAATATCGAAAAAGAGAATGGTGACTACTTCTACAGGTGAGGATAACTTCTTGTTGAAGACACTGCGTAATAGGTGATAGGAGATGTAAGAGGAATGTTAGAAAAGCCCTAGACGCTGAAGGTTGTATGCAGTGTTTTGGATAGCGTGCGACGACAAATAACGACGAGGGCCCGCTTCACTGAGGGGAGGGGCGCGCATCGAAGCGCTCACCTTTTTGATGTGAAGCGATAATATATACAAAAACATAAAATATTATATACATATAACTAAAAACTCAATAACAATAATATATTAATAAATATCATTCAAAAATTAAAGACTCAATAGATAGCCATAGACTCATAATTAAAAAAATCAAGTCAATATGCAATTAATTCTACTCTATAAGATTATAAATCTATAATTGAAAAAACAGCGCAACAAATAAATAAGCTACTGCCTCCCTAACCTATTTTGAAAAACAGAGCAACAAATAAATAAGCTACTGCCTCCCTAACCTATTTGAAAAACATAGCAACAAAAAAAAAATTAAAGCTGTTGCCTGACTGCTTTTGCTCGATTTTGAAAAACAGAGCAAAAAAAAAAATACTGCTTCTGCTCGATTTTGAAAAATCTACCTCTGCTCGGTTTTGAAAAAACAGAGCAACAAATTGAAAAAATAGAGATGAAAGAGGTGATGGAAGAAACGGAGCAAAGAAGAAGAAAAACAAAGCAAAGAAAGAAAGAAAGAAGAAGAAAAACATAGCAAAGAAAGAAGAAGAAAAACAGAGCTGAAAAAGATGATGGAAGAAAGAAAAACAGAGCTGGGTGAAAGAGAAGAAAAACAGAGCTGAAAGAAGAAAGAAGAAGAAAAAGAAAAAGAAAAAAGAAGACCAGCAATGGTGGTCGACCAGAAGAAGAAGAAAGTAGAAGAAGAAAGAAGAAGAAAAAGAAAAAGAAAAAAGAAGACCAGCAATGGTGGTCGACCAGAAGAAGAAGAAAGTAGAAGAAGAAAGAAGAAGAAAAGAAAAGAAAAGAAAGAAACATAGCTGGTGAAGGGGTCGCTGATGGCTGACGATGGAAGAAGAAGAAGAAGAACAGAACCCAAGCCCTAATTTTGTCGAAGGAGAACTGGAGAAGATGGGTCGCTGCATGTCGTATCGTAAGAACTGATTTAACCCAAGCCCTAATTTGTTGTTTTAGTATAAACCGATGCCTTTTCTTGTGTCATACTCAAATAGCGACGCCTCGAATCGCTTCTCGCATCGCAGCGCCTCTCGCTACAAAGGCAGAGGCGCTCGCTTTTCTTCTTCGCAATGCAACAACCCAGGTATGGCGATACTGGCTCGCCTCGCGTCGCTACACGCTTTTAGCGCTGTAGCGAGCCCTATTTATAACACTTGTTGCCTGTAAGAGTTATTGATTGGTTGGCGCAAACAATATAAATAATCTATTCAAAATAATAGATTGATAGCAAGTTGAAAAGATGAACCAACCAGAGAGAAAGAAAGTAGAAGGCAATAATGGGTTGGATATGCAAAGAGTAGCATGTAGTTGGATAGGCGAAAAGTAGAAGGAGAAAGCATGGTGTGATTGGTGTATGTGAAGGAGGTATATTTTGTGCATAAACAAGCAGAGGGTTTAGGGGTCGTTTGGTTGGGGAACAAGTTATCCCATGATTAATTATCTAGAGATTAGTTATCCCGCCCTCCCATAGGGATAAAAACACTACAATCCCGGGATTAGTTATACCACGATTTTATCCCAACCAAACATGGGATAAACTCATCTCAAATTTAATCCCGGGATTAATTATTCCTTATCCCTCATACCAAACGAGCCCTTAGAGTCTTCAGAGATACATGGGAGGATATGGAAGTGGAAAGCATGAATCATTTGGCGCTAAGTTGGAAAGTTTTCTTGAAAGAAATGGCTAGAGATGAACCAAATAGAAGTTCTTACAAAAAAAAGAAAAAAGGAAAACAAAAGAACCAAATAGGAGTATCTAAGAAGCAAAGGTAGAGGGTAAAGGTATGAGGAAAACGAAGAATGGATTACGGAAGGCCTTATTAGGAGATTAGAAGAGTGAAGTTGGGGAAAATCCCTAAACGCTAAGGTTATACGCAGTCCTTATCGGTAGCATGAAATAAGAGGGTTTTGATGCAAATACGTAGAATATAAACATTGCCATCAATAGCTTTTGGATAGGCAGTTGAGAAAAAAAATTGCATTAGAAGGAAAGGAGCCGTGGTTGGTTGATATAGATGAAGAGGCATGTTTGTGCTATAAGAGGTTAAGGTTTAGAGAAGTTGGAGGAGTATCTTAGGTTTCACATGCATAGGAGGCACTTTGCTGGTCGTACTTTAAAAAAACTCTTACTAAAAAAAAGATGACTTAGTTTTACCATTCTATCCCTTTCCTTTCTCAAAAAAGGATGCACTTAGCTGGTATCCCCGGGAAGATAGGGCAAAAGGAGTTATCTTTAAGATCCTCCAAGGACAGAGAATAGAAGGTAATATGGAAAGAAGAGTGGTTAACGACGGATAAAGAATGGTTGTTCTGAAGGCACCAAGTAATGGGTGATAGGAGATAAAAGAAAAAAAATTGTAAAATCCGTGAGGGGTCATTTGGTTCACATTCTAGTTATGTTGGGCTTATGATTCAAGGATTGTTTATTCGGTGAATAATAACAAAGGGATTATTATACAGTGACTAATATTATAAGGATTGTTATGCAGTGGATAATACTGTATAAATTATTATGTAAGTATTGCCTACTTTAAAGGCATTTTTGTCTTCAAAATTGTTAATCTATGTTTATTACACGTTTTCATATTCCACATTATCCCACATAAATTAATACATAAATTTCTACATAATATAGTGCGAATTATTTAATCCCTCCAACCAACCGTTGCATTAAGTTATGTGGTTATCTTTTTTTTTTTACTTGTACGGTCAACCAGACGTTGCATAAGTTATGTGAGGATTATTTTTTCTAATCCTCCAAATCAACCACTGTATTATTTTGTGCTGAATCTTATGATGAGCTGATTTTCTTAGTACCTCCAACCAAATGACCCTAAATTCTTAAGGAAGCTTTAGCTCGCTGGAGAGGGTAGTGTGGAAAGAAATATGTACCGAGTAAAGAGTGTTAGAAGAAGAAAGAAGAAAGGGGCAACAACTGCGAATATAAAAAGATGCTTTGTAGCTCCCTGCAAGTGGATCTCTGTGCTTGACACCCTCTGGTCTGAGTTTTATTTCAGTTAAGAGATTGAACTTGATTGTTGCCAGAGAACTATAGTCATCACAAATTCTGTTTGAAAATCTGTACGGGTTGAATAGCATTTTCGACCCCTAGTTGGCCTACTAGGAGAACAGATAAACAAAATTGAATAGCAGCTCTGGAAGAAATTACATACATTGATTTAGACAAGACTTTTATCTCCCATGATGATGCACTTGGTCAGTAAAGAATAGGTCAGAGAAAAGTAATTCATCATTTTGTTTCTTGCTTATCTGGACAAACGTTACTTGGGTTTCCCTTTGTTCACAATATTTTCTGGTTTTCTGTTCTCAAATGTATGCATAAAGAAAGTTAGGAACTTAGGATTCAAAGTCTTAATCACTCAGTTCTATTTTGGTTGAAGATTGGACTTGGTGATAACTGATAATTATCTCCAAACTGAACTACGTAGTTATGCCTTTAATCTAGCTAGGAACGTGCAAGTACATGTCGTTTCTAGCCTTTGATTATGCCCGTGTTTATTAAGGTTTCCTGATGTGCTTTTATGTTTGACATTTTGCTTTGTTGTGTTTTAAAGTGAATGATCTTGTGTTGTGGGGATTTGGTTTCGAATGAATCATGACATTTGATTTTGACCTGATACATCTTTATAGGAGAAACTGTATCAATCGATCTTGAGACAACAAGAGGGAGGATCCAGAGTGACAACTGCTGACATAATGAACTACCTGCAGGTTCTTTTTCTATCTTGTCAGTTTTGTGCCTACCTTTTAGTTGATTTCCTTGATTTGCCTTTCATGTCTATCTGTGGAGGTCTTTGTGGAGATCTTTATCTGCTCAGGAAATAGCTCATGAGAACTTTGTTCAATGAACAGGGGGCAGTATGATCATGAAATCTAGATGTTTGAGATGTTCTAGTCCAGCGATATCTTTTTGTTCTCAGGGGGTCCTATAGTGGAAATTCATTCCTTTTCCATTCAAAGTGGGGAGACCCGGAAACTAATCTTTCTTGGATTAGAATAAGAAAAGAGAAAAAAGTTCTTGATGAAATAAAAAAGAGATACAAACTGACCTCCTTATCAAAAAAAAGAAAAAAAAGATACACACTGTCCTGAATGTTCATTTGGCTGACAAACCGCTCAGTTCATAGAATCTGTCAATCTGGTGACTCACTGCCCACTATCAGTAAACACCTTTACTTTATCATTGCTCACTCTGGTGCTGCCGCTGAGCTATTCTCCTTTTCAGTGTTTTTATGCTTGAAATGCATCAGTTTTATCTTTTATGCTCCCACCTTATCTAGGTGATCTTTCTTTCTTCACTAAAAGTAATAATAGATTCATTTGGAAAGCTTCCGACTTACCTTTCATGCACAATTCTGTTACCTATCAGCTAGTAGAGCATATAACATGATTAGCGTCCTATTGAGATCTTCTACTATAGTTCTTTTCAAATCTTATTCAAAATTCCTCATTATGAACCCACGAAACAATAATCAACACTATGTTTGTACTATTGTGCATTATCAATTGAGAATACCTCTTGTATTTTGGAGTTCTACCGAGGACTGTGGCTCACGATTTGTAACTCGGTGGATAATGTGCCTGCCTTTCTACTACTTAAATACCAAGTTCTTGTCTACGCAAGGTTCGAACCGATGAAGTGCGGGTTGGTTCGAAACTGTGACGTGCGGCTAACCCACACATAATGAACTACGCTCTTGCTGTTAGACCAGAGCCCCCACCCCCAAAAAAAAAAGGAAAAAAAGAAGAGAACATTCTGAGTAGGAGGAAAGGAGTGAGATGATTTGATCGTGGAAAGTGGAACCAATGGGGAGTCAATGGTAGTAAAGGTATGCAAGGAGACTCAAGATGGTTTTATTTACTTTGCTTGTTTGGTGTAGTGTTGTATTTCTCTGTAGATTAGGTGCTAAGTTTTTCATTTAATTGCTGCTCTCCTGCCATTTTGGCACCAGCTTAGTGCAAAACCCTTAAGTCTTTATAAATTTATTCCCCCCCCCCCCCCCCCCCCCNTTTAGAGCAACCCCACACACACAAAAAAAAACCCCAAAAAATAAAGTAGAAATGCACGCTTAACGTTTATTTAGAGCAACCTCACATATACGAATAAGGTTTGAGGGTGCATAAATTATCCCAGGTCGGAGAAAAACATGAGAATGGAGATATAGGACTTCAGATGGTTTCAGCGGCTCTCGGCCTGCTGTTTGATCAGCTCAGCATGTTTGCAGTTTACTTCTTATCTGAACTTTCTCATAAAGTTTGCATAGGGCTAAGTCATCCTCGTTGGTTAATGACTAGGAGATGACTCTGTGAAGAATACCTTCACGTTCGCCGTGGTTATGTGAAAAATTTGTATCTCTTTTTCCGATAATCAAGCATTCTCCAAGGGCAAGTGGCGCGCGGTTCGAACCTTGGTCAATAACGGGCCATCCTCTACCCTTCTCCACTTAATCTGTGACTTGCGTTTGGCCCACTCATCATGTGATGCGCTTTTATAACTAGATCAAAGCCCTCGAAGCAAAACAAAAAAATTGTATTATTTTACGTTCATGGATGATACCGTCCTTGCTGGATAGCACCATCCTTGCTATTGTGAAGTTTCTCAAGGAATGAAATATAGGGTAAACTCTGCGTACACTCTACCCTCCCCGGACCCACTTGTGCGATTCTACTGGGTTGTTGTTGTTGTTGTTCTACTAATATGTTTGTAGTAGATCAGCCTACTGATTTCTGGTAATGTAGAATTAATTTGATATGACATGAAAATTTGGGCCTGGAGAAGATTTGAGACAGCAATAAGAAGCTACTTATTATTAAATCTGATTTTCTTCGCTTTTGATTTATATACTTGTGTTATCAAGAACTTCGTAAAATTTGTATGGGCTTGAATGTGCTCTGCATGTGATGCTCATGTTACAGTCTATTGAGCCAATTAACTTCAAATAAATGCTTTTTTGAGATAAGGTGTTTGCTAGATTATGGTTGTCAAAAAGGTGATTTGCTGGATTATAGATCGGAAGTGTCAGTTTTAGCTTATGATTTCATTTCTTCTATAACATGTTCATTGTGATCATTTGGTTTTCAAGAGAAATGAGCGTCTTTTCAGCTATATCGTGATGGCGTTCCGTGCTCCTCGTTCTCTTTGAGATACTTCCATGTAGTTCTCTCCATTTGCTAGCTATATTGTGAGGATTATATGTGCATGTCTTATTTGAATTTGGAACAAACTCTAATCAGAAACTGAAAAGATGATGGTTCTTCTATAGTATTATTAAAATCTTTTTGCAAGCAATTCTTAAGATCATGAACCTCTGGGTCCTTGTTATAATGGAAAAATAATACCCTAATTGAATTTCACTTTGTCAGCCTGTTTGTTATCGGATTGTATAGAGTAAAACAGGGATGAACCACGCTTTTGCCATGGTTAGAAATGCCTTGGCTGAGAATTGGCCATTGAAGGGGTCAACCTGTGAATATGATAGTTTTCCTGTATTTTGTGCAGAAGCTATTTTCATACTATGCTGATACAGAATTGAAATTATGTGGAGGTTGCAAAATGTTTTATCCTTGCTCCTTTGTTCGCCCTTTTTTGTCCTTTTATGGTTGCTTTCTTCATTATATGACTGGTCATTATAATCCTACACCACCCTTTAATTATTTTTTGACATTTGATCTATGTTTTATACGTCTAAAACTGCATTTACTGATCTTGTCAGTCGGAACTGGACTGTAGTGGAGAGGACCATTCAATTTCGCCTAGACCGCCGCAGAACCAGCACTCTCAACCAATGCATTTAGCAAATTCAGCATTTCCAGTCTCTTCAGGCTCAATTGGTGTAGCAGCTCCAGGACATGGCGTACGATCAGATCATGATCTGCAATCGAAGAATTATGTTTTCTCAAATGCACTTTCAAGCCCTGTTCGACGAAGCCTGCAGAACTATCCAATTGCTCAAGGAGGTTTCCTTTTAAACAACGTTCAGCCTTCAAATGGAGCAAGAAACAACGAAACGAATGTCCAGCAGCAAAATAGGGAGTCCAATAGCAGTAACTCTGCGGATGCGTCCATGGATATGCATTCTGATAGCCCAGGTCATGATTTTACTTACTGAAGTAGTCTGTAAATAAAATGTTTCAGGAGCTGCTTCTTGTCATGCCGTGGTGTTCTAGCAGCAAGTTCAGGTTGTTTGATTATCGTGTGTTGAGCAGTTATGAAGGAGTAAAATGCATTGTTTAACTGGCTGTTTGTTGCAGAGATTGAAAGGTGCGTTCATGCTCGTAGCTCGTTTATCGTCGTAATGTAGAGATGCACATGCGGTCTCAAGTAAAACGTAATGTGATGGCAACCATTAGTTCTCGAATACAATGTTTTTCTGTTGAACCAGTTAGTTCTTTTCGGTCTTCATTGATACTGTGAAGTGTTTCTTTAGTAGTACAAATATATATGATCGTGCTCACTTGTCGCATTCTTCGTTTGCATATGTTTTTTCAGTATGTCAACTGGCATTTTTGCCAAGACCATGTTTCCAATGATTCTCCAAGTTATCAGAATGTGAATAAAATGAACTTCGTCAGTACAGTAGGGAAAATTGAGCATTAGAGACCACTTTGCCCCATATACCAGGGTTTCAGCTCAGACCCTCTCCAGGAAAATTGAGCAGTATCAGACCACACACTTTGACTTTAAAGCTTTAGTAAGGAATTTTTTTAATCCGACCAAAAGATGCATTACAGAATATTAAAATTTCAGAATTTCCTAAATCTAACAATATGGAAAGTGTCTGGGAACTGACTATGACTGATTAGGTCGGGAATTGTAGTTAATAGTTATTATTTCTTATTTTCTTTTTGGAGGGCGGCAGAATTCTATGTTCCGTGTTCCGTCATTGATAATCTATGTATGCTTTAATTTACAAAAGCAAGGAAAAGTTCAAGCACCGACGAACTTGTAACTACTAACTACTTCAGCCATCTTAGATTTGGAAGCTTGCTAAGGGTGGCAAATGGCTGTTTGGGCTGAGTTTGGGTTGGTCAAGATGGGCTGCACTAATAATTGGGGTATTTGCATCTATACCCGTTTTTTGTGTCACGTTTTAATTTGTGTCCGCTTTACAAAAAAAGTTACACGTATATCCGCTTTTTCGCATAACTTCAGCATACGAGGCTAAAGTAGTAAAGACAATCACGCAAAACTTCAGAATTCTAGTAGACGGGCCTGAAGTAGCAAGTATACTAAACTAAGTGTGCTGAAGTTTTTGTTTGTAATTGATGACCTTAAGCATAGTAGTTGAAGTTTTGTTCTCTATTTTTGCTGAAGTTTTTGTTTAACTTATGCACGTCTTAACGCAAAGCTTTTGTTTGTAATTGCTGAAGTTTTTGTTTTTGTAACTGGCAACTTCAGCCTTATAGCTGAAGTTTTTGTTTTAGTAACTGGAGCTGAAGTTTTTGTTTTGTCACTGGCGAGCTGAAGTAGATGAAGTTTTGTTCTCTATTTGCTGAAGTTTTTGTTTAACTTGTGCACGTCTTAACGCAAAATTTTTGTTTGTAATTGTTGAAGTTTTTGTTTTTGTAACTGGCGAACTTCAGCTCTAGAGGTGAAGTTTTTGTTTTGTAACTGACGAACTTCAGCTCTGATAAACATATTTATGGCAATCATCCCATGAACTGAAGTTCCATAGCAGCACCAACAACAGCAGAAGAAAGAAGAAGAAGAAGAAGAAGAAGAAGAAGGAGGAGGAGGAGGAGGAGGAGGACGAGGACGAGGAGAAAGGGGAGTGAAGTTATTTAAAAAGTGGATATAAGTTAAAAGTTTTTAAAAAAATGGGTAAAGGTTAAATGGGGGCGACAAAATAGGACGCCCCGTGCAATTTTTACCTAATAATTGTGTCAATGCCCAATTCAACCTAAAGTTTACTTGGATTAAGATGGGTAAATAATGAGTCATAACCCAACCCCAATTAGATCCAATTTTTTACAATATTATCAACGGTATGAAAATGAGAGGAAAAAGTTAACCAAAATTTAACCTCCCCCCCTCACCCGGCTCACCCCATGAAAGAATGATAATGTGAAAGCCCACTGCATTGTTTACTTACCTCAAACAATTAAAAGTTGTTTCCCCAATTGGCTTACTTAATAAATCTTAGATCTTAACCGGCTCAATTTTGAATTGGTTATCAAACATACTGATAAATTTTAGTCCCTATGTTTGTCGTTTGATTATTTATTAAAAAGTAACTAGAAAATTGCAACTTCTACACCAACATGACAGCTTAGCATTTAAGACCTTTGTATAGAATTTTATTACATGCACATGATATCACCAGATTCTATGTCTATATACAAAGGACCCGTTTGGCCATAAATTTTGTTACAATATATTTGATTTTTTTTTGGCAAACACAGCTTGTTCATAAATTTTATCCACATTTTGGCAAATTCCTAAAACCCAAAACCCAAATTCCAAATCCCAAAATCAGCAAGAGCTGGTTTTGGTCCAAAATATCACTATTGCATTTTTTAAAAATTGCCCCAAAATTTTATATTTTATAAAAGAGCCACCATTTATTATTTTGTGACAATGTTGCTTCGTATTATCTGTCATCTGATCATGCATTATGTAGTTCATTATAAAAATGATAATTTTGTATCAAATTTATTTATGTTGAGGACTATGGTTTGCTATAATATAATGAATGTTGTTGATAAAGATAATGTTGGGTATTGTGATATTTTTATAGAACTTGTGGGTACAGGTCACGTTTCATGTTTTTTTTTTAAAAAAAAAAAGGTGAAATATGTTTTTAAAACTTATTTTCAAACACATTCTCATCTTCAAATCAAACTTAACCCAAATTATATTTTTCAAAATAAATTTGTGAATCTATGGTCTAACGCTAGCTAAGTATCTCCCAGATATCATCACACCTCACAATTGCTTCATTCTCAAACAGTGAAGCCCACTGCATTGTTAGACATATACAATATATTCACTGCCTGTATGCAGATAAAAGTTTCAACCTTTACATCTGCATCAAGAACCAAAAACTTTGTACAAATGAATGAGAGTCCTCGAGATATCATTCATCTCCCAAATTTTATAGCAAAACATCAGAAAGTATCGAAGCTTATATCTCATTATAGCTCAACAATCCATATTTACAAATTCCTATTAGCACATACCTCCACAATTCTTGGAAGCATATTACAAGTTCATAATTGACCATGTAAAGTTCACTACGGAAATTTACACATTCTCACTATAAGCTGACAACTAATAAGTAAAGATTCAAGTCAACAACTTCTTCAAGACAAACTTTTCATCTTCCTTTTTCTAGCACCAAGGTTATCCTGGCAAAGCATCACACACCGGAGATAAAATGAGAAATCACAATTTTGAAAGGCATGCATAAATAAAACTTAATGTACAATCAAGTGAAAAATCTGAATCATACCAAGATTCAAACTTTCTGAAAGTGTACCGGTAATTTTCTTCATATCTACTGCAATGTCCTCCTCTTCAGAATTATCACAAGCTAAAAATAAGAATTTAAGAAAATATCAAACTACAAGAAAGTTCATAAAATAAAATACACATGATACTAATTATACTGTACCTTGATGCCCATATATCCAATCTCTAGCACACAACTTAGCTTCTGCATTCTCCGGTAGAATAGAACTATGGAATTTGTCAATAACTCGATCACCAACACTAAAAGCTGACTCAAATGCAACTGTGCTGATAGGTACGCTTAACAGGTCACGAGCCATCAATGAGAGTTAAGGATACTTACTCCTATTATCTTTCCAAAATGTAAGCACCTCTAAATTTTCATTTTCTTTGCGAACTAATACATGCTCTCCCAAGTATAAATCCAACTGTGTCTTTTTTGAACTATACTCTCAAACATGTCAAATTCTTCCATTTCGTCCATTATTTCATCACAATATCCATGACTACTACTTCCAACAATTCCAACATCAGATATTGTCATGTATTTTTTAAATAAACCTATGCAAATTATCCTCAATAATCCTACCTTTTTCATTGCAAGTCAAAGGATGAAGTTTTGAGAATCAAAACTTTATCAATTTTAACTTATATCGAGGATCAAGGACCACCGCCATAGAAGCAATTGGACTGTAGTCGTCTTGTCAATATTTTGTAATCTTCTTCTCCATTTCCATAGACATCGCCTTAATATTAGGACCCTCAGTAGACCCTCACTACCTATCTCTTTCCTTATCAACATATGAATTTTTCAAACTTTATGAAAATATAAATTGGCGGTAGGATAACGGCTCCCAGAAAAGTGTAGTAATTTTATAAAAAGGCCTTAAAAACTTAGCAAGTGTTTCACCTTTAACCCAATCCTCATCTGAAGGGCAACATGTAAAATCTTTGTCAAGTATCTTGAAGTCAGAAAATGCTCGACGATAAGGAAAAGCGCTATCAAGCATCAAATATGTATAGTTCCACCTTGTAGACACATCTTGACGCACTTCTACCGTCAACTTTAAACCAAGATTCTTGATACACTCAACAAATTTTACAATCCTTGACTCGAACCTTTAATATATTTTATACTTTTTCTAATGTAAAAAATAACACTCTCTATTGTTTTCAAACATGCTTTAACAATCAAATTTAAAATATGATTTGCACAGCTGATATAGACAAAGTCTCTATCATAAAGCAACGAATCCATTAGCTTAAAATGCTCAATCAAGCAACCCACAACACCATTATTATAACTTGTATTATCTAAAGTTATAGAAAATATTTTATTTTCAATTCCTCATTCTTTCAACAGATTAATCAACTTTGGACCCAAAATAGCACCACTATGAGGAGGAGGCACATGACGAAAGATTAACACTCTGTTTTGTAAAACCCAATCCAGTGATTAAAAAAGCGAGCGCTTCCTCGCTTTAAGCGAGAAGCGAAGCGGAGCGCACAGTTCATCGCTTCTGCCATTAAAAGCGACTCTGGTACGAAAAAGCGACCGCTTCTCTGTAAAAAGCGAGAAGCGGTGAAGCGAGAAGAAGCGAGAGAAGCGTCCGCTTCTTTGTTTAAAATACCCAAAGCCCTATTTTATTAAAAACTTGGTATTCTAAACAGTCTGGACTTCTTCGAGACTTCAACAGCAGCGACAAACTAGGGTTCTTCAAACAACATCAGCGATTTCCTTCTCTCTTCTTCATTAACTTCTGATTTCTGAAATAATCTCAAAGCATCAACTAGGGTTCTTCTTCTTCTTCAACAGTACAACAACAACTTTCAACAGATATGTTCTGCACTTTTGATTTTCATTCTTCTTCTTCTTTTTATTTTTCTTTCTAAACGTCCATAAAGCGTCGAAATGCTGGCGAATTTTTTTCAGAAAAATTCTTTCCAATTTTTCCAGTTTCTGCCCAAAATTTCTGCCCAATTATTATATCCTTTATTCGTAGTTCTTTAATTGATGCTACTCTTTAGTTTTTTAATTGAAGTATTGAACATTTGCTTACAATTACATGTGTTGTCTATGCCCTATTTATTTTAATTTTTTTTTTTAAATTCCGCTTCGCTTAAAAAAAGCGAGCGCTTCGCTTCTCGCTTCTCGTGAAATGGGGGTTGTCGCTTTTCTTCGCTTCGCGCTCTTCACAACACTGACCCAATCCAAATCAACATATTGTGCAGTAACACAAATATATCCATTTGATATGATTGATGACCATAAGTTAGATGTCAAACTGATTCTATTCGGAATAGCTTCAAGCTCATTTTTAACCATCTCTTTTTTATCATGATATAATTTAAGCATATCAACTTTTGCGGTATTTCTTGAAATGGTTTTAACTGCAGGATTCAAGAACTCATGCACTTCTCTAACCCTTTCATATTCTACATAACTAAATGGCAGGTTATGTCTAATTATAGCCTTGGCTAAACCTTCACGATGTTCTTTATGATCAATTGGCGTACCTTGCTTTGATGCTTCAATCTTGTGCTTAGCTAGATGTCGCTTTAAATTTGTTGTTTCAGCTTTGAGTCAGCCAAAAATATTATCTCCATTTCTTACATTTAGCTCTAAGTCTATTACCAGGATCCATATCCAATGGCAACTTCTCATAGAAATCCCACACAACAGAAGTAGTTTTACGTCGTCTTTTTGAACTTGAAATACTTATTTCATTGGACTATACATCATCATGCTCCATTAACATCTTCTTACACAATGAGATCCTACAGTATATTAAATATCATAAAATTAGTTATTATTGTTGTATTGGAGAATAATAACTCTGTTAATATGAAACAGAGGAAAAACAAGAGTTTACAAGATGTAGAATAAAAGCAACTCAGAGCCAAGATTAAATCTGTGAACCAGAAATATTATGACTGAATTAAGTAGTCTACAGAGAAATAGCAGATTCAGAAATTTTGGAATCAATAAATGTTAACAGGAACAGAAAAAAGTAATCAATACAAAAATATACAGAACAAAACATTCCAAAGCATTTTTGCTGCTGAAAATGCACAAAGTCACACTTCCAAATTGTTGAATCTTAGTACTACTACTTGAATAGAGTGGTCATACCAAAAATTCAACCCGTGATAAAATACATTATTTGATCCATTATTTGAACGTACCAACTGCTATCTGATATCCAAACTACGACATCGTATCTTATGCTGCTTATTAAAAACTTTCCCAAGAATTCTGATATCCCAACCAACCCTATTAAGTTATTCTCTGCCCAAAAGTGGAAAAAAGAGAAATTCACTTTGAGAAAAATCTGATCTATGCAACGATCTTACTCAATTACAAAAATCATTTCTATCGTTCAACCAAACAGAACAATGCAGCGTCTCAATCTCAAACTGCTGAAAAATATAAATGAACCAGGAAAACGCAATCGAACACATTATCTCATTGACCAAAAAAAGAAAAATTCATTCTCAGACAAATATAGTCTCTCTGAATATATGTTGCATCTACCTCCACTTCCAAGATTAACTCTATGTAATGCAAAGAACAGAATAGTTCAGTTAGTAAATTCCACAAACATGTAGTATGCAATTTTGTACGAGACAATTGCAACAACAAGAAATGCACAAACAAAAGCAACAGATTTCTAAATAATCGAAATGGATAATGAAGAACCTGGTGAGAATTGGTTAGTTTATTTCTAGCGAAAACGAAGCTCCAAAACTTGCTGATTTAAGGCTAAAGCAAAGGCTGTTTGAGAGGTATTGACTGGTAAGTCATTTCTTTGCAAAACACTCAGAGAAATCCCCAGCAAAGAGTTCGCCGAAGAGAAGGAGCAGTGCACCAGAGATCGTTTTTGAAGTTCAGAGAGAAAGCATCGTTTTTGAGTGCACAGAAAGTCAAGAGAGAAAGCGTTTGTCTTGTGTATATGTTTGCGATTTTTACCTACCTATACCATATATAATACTTTATTACCCCTAATTAAGTTTTAACTTAATTATACGAGCATGTATAATTTACCAAATATATACAAATTAGTATTAATGGTACACTTTTATATTAGGAATTAAATAGGAAATCCGTTATTCCCCATCCTTGCGTGCTCTCTCTCTCTCTATCTGTCTCTCTTTGTGTCTCTCCATATGTATATCTTTCCCCCCTTCTATATTCTTTCCCTAATTTTTCTTTCTTCGTTTTTCTCAGCTTTTTATCCTCTCTTTTATCAATGAATTTTAATTATTTTAATATAGAGTTTTTACTTAATAATTTTCTTTCATGTTGTACAATTAGTGTTCAAAATGAAATTGTCAATCAGTAAATTTTGAAGGTGTTTGATTCTCCACCATTGACAGTCATTAAAAAGTTTCAAAGCTTTGAATTCGAGTATGGGTCTTCAAAAACTATTGTTTATTTGGATTGATTGTTGTTGCAAATAATTGAGAATATTCTTTGGAGTTTATATCTCAATTTTGAGGGTGTTAGGTGAAGATTAGAATTGAGTTTGACCGAATATCATATTGAAACTTGAAGAAGAAGAACACATGACATACAATATACTTACGAAATTGTATTAAAGTTGTATTTAAATTGTATTCTATTGTAATTATATCTTTTTTATTATTTGAATGTTGTATGAAAGTTGAAAAATAGTTATATAATATATGAATCGTTGTATAAACTTTGTAGTTAAGCTACATATGCTATCTTTTTATATAAAGCTGTTGATATGTATCAAAATTGTTTTAAGAGAGGAAGTTTTGATTGGAATTCAGAGAGGAAGAAGAGAAGACCACTTAGAAAATATGTAGAAATCATTTACAAAATAAAAAAAAAGACAACAACAACAACAACATACCCAGTAAAATCTCACTAGTGGAGTCCGGGGAGAGTGGGGTGTACGAGACCTTACCCCTACCCCTAAAAGAGTAGAGAGGCTGTCACGACCCAAATCCTAACTCAGGCCGTGATGGCGCCCAACACCGCCATCAGGCAAGCCAACCATTATCTACTAGTGATTTCAGGTAGTTTACTAAAAATATTTTTCAACACTTGCTTAACTTAGTTTTGAGACATTAAGTAGAAACGGATAACTTAGGCAAATTTTATGCAAAATAATAATCATGAATTCATAATTAACGATAACATCCCAAAATAAAGTCTACTAGCGTGTGAGTGCCAGGAACTAGTGTCACAAGTCTGCAGGCATCTAGTAGAATAATATCAAAAGAATGAAAGTCTGTCCTACTGTCTGAGTAAGTATAGACAGAAATAACAAAAGAATAGCTCCAAAGTGCTGCTGAAAATCGCCAAGAAGAGCAGCTCACCGTGAAGCCTCGACTAGTAAAACTCAGGAAAGAGCTCCGGACTGGAACCAAAATGCACCTGCCTCAGAACCTGTACAGTTAAGTACGAGCATAACATGAGTACATAAACAATATGTACCCAGTAAGTATACAGCCTAATCTCGAAAAAGTAGTGACAAGAGGTCGACTTACACTTACTAGGGTCCAAACAGTGTATTCAGGTGATAACTTAAAAGAGGATAACAAGTAAGCATGGATAGTAAGAAAATAAATATTGAATCCTAATAAAATCCAAATATGTAGTGAAGCATCAATTTACAAGTTTTCAGTGCGATCCTCCAAGATAATTCACAGCTCAAGAGTCATAAACAATATCAGGCAAATAGCATGCGCATAGTGGAATAAGGACATCCGGCCTGGGCCAACATAATAATAATAATTGTGCACTGCCGAAGGGTCGAATGACGCGAACCATAGATGCATCTATCAACCTGCCGTGGCGTACGGCCCGCTCCTATGAGAGTAGGGGAAAAAATCAATCCGCTCGCGGGATATAAATTGCGAAGCGGTCGCATGCAAACACAACATCTTTCTTTCAATTCTTTTCAAATAACAATTCCTTTAAAACATCAAATTCTCGATTTTCTTAAAAATAAAGTTGCATACAATGAAGTTACAAAGCATATAACTCAAGTTAATGGAATTCACGTGGCATAGTGTGGGCCTAACTATCCGGACAAGGTTAGAAAGGAGACTTACCTCGTGTCAAGCCTATTTTCCGGGTCAAGAACGCGTCCGAAACTCCGAATTCGTCGCCCAAGGACTCGAAACTAGTCAAATATTGTATAAACAAATCAAGCTATACTCAAAAGTATGAAATTTCCCTATTTAATGATTATTTCAACCAAAATTGCAAAATCCCAAAATACGCCCCAGGCCCACATGCTCGGATTCCGGAAATTTTTGAAGGAAACTATCACCCATGGCCTAAGGATCAATATTATATAGTTTTTGTTTGATTCCTCAACAAATTTCTTGGTAATTTCCCATTTTTTGTCAAAAACATAGGTTTTTACTCTAACCCATGGTTTCAACTAATTGTGGTGTTAATCTACCTAAAAATTTAAGTAATAAGCTAAATTCATAGTAGGAATTACTTACCTCAAAGTAGCTAGGTCGAATACCCTCCTTGCATGCTCTCAAAATCGCCCAAGAATGAAGAAAAATGTTCAAAATTGGCTAAGTCCCGTGTTTAAAACGAAGTGCACTGCCTATAGGCTTTACGCACCTGCGGCTCGAGGACCGCACCTGCGGTCTCGCATCTGCGAGAAAAATCTCGCACCTGCGGAGAAGGGGAAGGTGGCCTGGTTTCGCACCTGCGGAGCGAAGTCCGCACCTGCGACTCCGCTTCTGCGGAAAGGGGTCCGCACCTGCGGAAATTGGCAACTCCCTCAGGAGTCGCACCTGCGAGACTGGGACCGCAGGAGCGGTCTCGCACCTGCGACTTGACCTCCGCAGGTGCGGTCGCACCAGATCTGGTGCACCAACAGTCATTTTAGGCTTGTTTTTTGCCTCGCTCGACGCCTGAATGGAATCTGGGCCCACCCGAGACCCCGTCCAAATATACCAACAAGTCCTAAATCATAATACGGACTTGCTCGAGCCTTCGGAACGTCCGAAACAACGCTAAATCTTAAAATCATACCCCAAAACCTATCGGATCAGAACTTCAAGTTCTTTGAATTTGCTAACAATACATCGAACCTATCTATACTACTCTGAATGATACCAAATTTTGCAAGCAAGTCATAAATGACATAATGGAACTATTTCTGGTCTCGGAATTCCATTCGGACCTCGATAACACAAAAACACGTTCCAAACCTCAATTTGAACATAAGGACATTCTTATTTCACCATTTGGCGCCGAAACGCTCTCGGGTCATCCAAAACCCGTTCCGAACACACGCTCAAGTATGAAATCATCATATGAACCTACCGGAATCTTCGAATCTTGATTCCATGGTTGTTTACTGAAAATGTTGACTGAAGTCAAACTTGGCCTTTAAGGCCAACCTTAAGGAACTAAGTGTTCCTATACTACTCCAAACTTCTCCAAACCTCGAACCACCCGTCCCCGCAAGTCATAAATCAGTAAAAGCAACTACAGGGAGTCTCATTTAGGGGCACGGGGTCCTAGAACACAAAACGACCGGTCGGGTCGTTACATTCTCCACCTCTTAAACAAATGTTCGTCCTCGAACGGGTCTAGAATCATACCTGGAGTGCTGAATAAGTGTGGATATCTGCTCTGCATGTCCTCCTCAGACTCCCAAGTCGCCTCCTCGACTGGTTGGCCCCTCCACTGGACCTTTACGGCGGAAACCCTCTTGGACCTCAACTGGCAATTCTTCCTGTCAATGATGGCAACTGGCTCCTCCTCATAACCCAACCTCTCATCTAGCTGAATGGTACTGAAATCTACCACGTGAGAGAAGTCGGCGTGATACCTCCGGAGCATGGACACATGAAAGACCAGATGAACCCCTGATAAACTGGGAGGTAAAGAAAGCTCATAAGCAACCTCCCCAACTCGTCTCAACACCTCAAATGGTCCTATAAACCGCGGGATCAACTTGCCCTTCTTCCTAAACCTCATAATACCCTTCATCGGCGAGACCTTCAACAGAACCTCCCTCCATAAATGATACATCACACGCCTTCTGATCCGCGTAACTCTTCTGTCTAGACTGTGCTGTGCGAAGTCTCTCCTGAATCAACTTCACCTTCTCCAAAGCATCTTTCACCAGGTCGGTGCCATATAACTTAGCCTCGCCAGGCTCAAACCACCCAATGGGAGATCGACATCGCCGACCATACAAGGCCTCAAATGAAGCCATCTCAATGCTGAACTGATAGCTATTATTATAAGAAAACTCGTCCAAAGGCAAGAACTGGTCCCACTGTCCTCCAAAGTCAATCACACATGCTCTGATCATGTCCTCCAATATCTGAACTGTCCGCTCCGACTGCCCATCGATCTGAGGGTGGAATGTTGTGTTGAACTCTACCCGGGTGCCTAACTCACTCTGTACGGCCCTCCAGAAGTGCGAGGTGAACTGAGGACCTCGATCTGATACAATGGACACGGGCACACCGTGCAACCGAACTATCTCCCGAATGTTGATCTAGGCCAACCTCTCATAAGTGTAAGTGGTAGCTACTGGAATGAAATGTGCCGACTTGGTCAACCTGTCCACAATGACCCAAACCGCATCAACCTTCCGCAAAGTCCGAGGCAACCCAACTACGAAGTCCATAGTGATGCGCTCCCATTTCCACTCAGGTATAGGCATCTGCTGAAGTAGGCCTCCTGGCCTCTGGTGCTCATATTTAACCTACTGGCAATTTAGACATCTAGCCACATATTCCACTATGTATTTATTCATCCGTCTCCACCAGTAGTGCTGCCTCAGGTCACGATACATCTTCGTAGCACCAGGATGTATAGAATACCGTGAACTGTGAGCCTCCTCTAGAATCCTCCCCCTCAGGCCATCAACATTAGGGACACATAAGCGACCCTGAAGTCTCAGAACACCATCCTCGCAAATAGAAACCTCCTTGGCACCACTCTGAACCACCGTCTCTCGGAGAGCCACCAAGTGCGGATCATCATACTGCCGAGTCTTGATCTCCCCCAATAATGAAGACTGAGCCATCACACATGCAAGAACCCGGCTGGGCTCGAAAAGGTCCAATCTCACCAAGCGATTAGCCAAGGACTGAATGTCCAAAGCTAGAGGTCTATTCTCTGCTGAAATGAAAGCCATACTACCCATACTCTCCGCCTTCCTGCTTAAGGCATCTGCTACCACGTTCGCTTTGCCCGGATGATAAATAATGGTGATGTCATAATCCTTCAGCAACTCAAGCCACCTGCACTGCCTCAAATTGAGATCCCTCTGCTTGAACAAGTGCTGCAAACTGCGATGATCTGTATAAACCTCACAAGACACCCCATACAATTAATGCCTCCAAATCTTAAGAGCATGAACGATCGCCGCCAACTCCAGATCGTGCACAGGGTAATTCTTCTCATGAACTTTCAGCTGCCGTGAAGCATATGCAATAACTCGTCCCTCCTGCATCAACACACAACCCAAACCAACGCGTGAAGTGTTGCAATAAACCGTATACATCCCAGAACTGGAAGGCAACACTAGAACTGATGCTGAGGTCAATGCTGTCTTGAGCTTCTGAAAGATCGCCTCACACTCGTCGGACCATCGAAATGGGGAATTCTTCTGGGTCAATCTAGTCAGAGGGGATGCAATGGATGAAAAGCTCTCCACAAACCGGCGATAATAACCCGCTAGACCCAAGAAGCTCCTGATCTCTGTAGATAAAGTAGGGCGTATCCAACTCTGAACTGCCTTAATCTTCTTAGGATCAACCTTGATACCTTCTCCGGATACCACATGCCCCAAGAATGCCACAGAATCCAACCAAAATTCACACTTGGAGAACTTAACATACAACTTTTGTTCCCGCAAAGTCTGGAGCACAACCCTCAAATGTTGCTCGTGCTCCCCCAGGCTGCGTGAGTAAATAAAAATGTCATCAATGACGACGATGACAAAAGAATCAATATAAGGTCTAAACACTCTGTTCATCAAGTCCATAAATGCTGCTGGGGCATTAGTCAAGCCAAAGGACATCACCAGGAACTCATAGTGACCATATCTAGTACGAAAGGCCGTCTTCGGAACATCTGAGTCCTGAATCTTCAACTGATGGTACCCCGACCTTAGGTCAATCTTAGAAAACACCCGAGCACCCTGAAACTGGTCAAACAAATCATCGATACGCGGCAACGGGTACTTTTTCTTGATGGTGACCTTGTTCAACTGGCGGTAGTTAATACACATCCGCATAGTCTCATCCTTCTTCTTCACAAATAGCACTGGAGCACCCCAAGGTGATACGCTCGGTCTGATAAACCCCTTAGCCAATAACTCCTCGAGATGTTTTTTCAATTCATTCAATTACTTCAGAGCCATACGATATGGGGGAATAGATATGGGCTGGGTGCCCAGATCTAAGTCAATGCAGAAATCAATGTCACGATCCGGTGGCATGCCTGGAAGGTCCGAAGGGAATACATCATCAAACTCTCGAACTACTGGCACTGAATCAATTGTCGGAGACTCGGCGGTGGCGTACCCCACATACGCAACCAAACAACCTTTCTCGACCATATATCGAGCCTTCAGGAAACAAATGACCCGACTAGAGACACTAACTAAGGAACCTCTCCACTCCAATCTCGGCAACTCGGGCATGACTAGAGTAACAGTCTTGGCATGGCAATCTAGAATGGCATGATAGGGAGACAACCAATCCATGCCCAGGATGACCTTAAAATCAACTATATCGAGCAATAGGAGGTCTGTTCTGGTCTCGAACCCAGATAATGTAACCACACAGGACCTATAAATCTGGTCCACAGCCACAGAATCGCCTACCAGAGTGGACACATAAACAGGAGTACCCAAGGACTCCCGAGGAATATCCAGGGAATGAGAAAATAAGGATGATACATATGAATAAGTGGACCCTGGATCGAATAGTACCGATGCATCTCTATCGCATACTGAAATAATACCTGTGATCACGGTATCTGAGGCCACTACATCTGATCTGGATGAAATAACATAGAATCTGGCTGGAGCGCCGGATGACTGACCTCCACCGGAATAAACAGGAGCTGACTGGGCTCCCCCTGCTTGGCCTCTACCTCTGGGACGACCCCTACCAGCCCGCCCTCCACCTCTGGGTGGCCGAACCGCTGGTGCTGACCTCATAGGCTGGTGACCCTGCTGCACTACCTTGCCCCTAAGCCTGGGATAATGCCTCTTCATGTGACCTGGATCCCCACACTCATAACAACCTCCCGGCACCATGTCCTGCTACCCTGAAGAAGAACCCTGAATAGCGGGAGGACGGTAGGAACTCTCTGGCATAGCACTGAAATAAGGACTGGTAGACCCTTGATGACTAGAATACCCGCTGGAGGAACCCTGAATAGCTGGCGGGCGGTAAGAACTCTCCGGCATGGCGCTGAAATAAGGCCTCGCTGGGACACCTCGTGGAGGTGGTGGTGGTGCTGAATATGGGGACCTACTGGGCTGGCCCATACCAAACTGACCTCTTCCCCTAGCTGGAGCACCTCTGAAATCCCCGAAAAATCTATCCTTCTTATACTGCTGACCCTGCTCTATGTTCCTCGATCGATAACCCTCGATCCTGCGAGCAATCTCTACCACAAGCTGATAAAGAGTCCCCATCTCCACCTCTCGGGCCATGTTGGCCCTAATACCTGGATGCAACCCAGATACAAATCTCCGCACTCTCTCTGCGTCAGTAGGAAATATCATAAGTGCATGACGAGACAACTCAGAAAACCTAGCCTTGTAGTCGGTCACTGACATCTGACCCTGCTCTAGCTGCTCAAACTGATACCGCAGCTCTTCCCTCTCAGAGGTTGGAATATATATGTCCAGGAATAACTGAGTGAACTGCTCCCAAGTGATGGGAAGGGAATCTGTCGGTCTGCCAAGAATATAGGACTGCCACCATCTACGGACCCTGCCCTCAAGTTGAAACATAGTGAAGTCAACTCCATGAGACTCCAATATCCTCATTTGTGCAGTCTGTCCCTGCACCTAGCAATAAAGTCATGTGCGTCCTCATGACGCTCACCTCCGTAGACAGGAGGATGCAATCTGGTCCATCTGTCTAATAACTTCTGCGGATCACCGTCCGCAGCTGGTCTGGGATCAGGTGTCGCTGCTGCTACTGGCTGAACCCCGCCCACGGTCAGTGTACCCGGGGTCTGATATACTACTGCTGCATGTCCAGCAGCCTGTGCAGTAGGGGTCTGTGCTCCCCCTCCTGCCTGAGATGTGGCCGGATCTGCTAGAAATAAACCAGCCTGAGGCATGGTGTCCATGAACCATCATACGGCCCATGACCTCCTGAAATCCTGACGCTGTCGTAAACTCCAAAGGGGCAGGATCTGCTGCGGGCACCTCGCGCTGCTCCTCAGTGATGGGATCCTCCACTGGATCCGCTGGTAGTGCGACTGACACAGTCCTGGGACGCTCTCATTCCGTTCCTCGGGCCGGTGCCCTCCCTCGGCCTCTGCCACGACCTCGGATGACGAGGGTAGCGGCCCCTCCCGGGTCCGGAACATCGGCTGCTCGCGTCCTCACCATCTATGAGAGAATAGAAGAGCGAGATTTAGTATACCATCAACTGCACGATACAATATGAATAAAGAGAGATTTCCTAACACCCTATAACCTCTCGAAGATAAATACAGACGTCTCTATATCGATCCGTAGGACTCTATTGGGTTTGCCCGTAACTTGTGAGACCTACGTGAACCTAGAGATTTGATACCATGTTGTCACGACCCAAATCCTAATTCAGGCCGCGATGGCGCCCAACACCGCCGTCAGGCAAGCCAACCATTATCTACTAGTGATTTCAGGTAGTTTACCAAAAATATTTTTCAACACTTGCTTAACCTAGTTTTGAGACATTAAGTAGAAACAGATAACTTAGGCAAATTTTATGAAAAATAAATAATCATGAAGCCATAATTAACGATTACATCCCAAAATAAAGTCTACTAGCGTGTGAGTGTCAGGAATTAGTGTCACAAGTCTGCAGGCATCTAGTAGAATAATATCAAAAGAATGAAGTCTGTCCTACTGTCTGAGTAAGTATAGACAGAAATAACAAAAGAATAGCTCTAAGGTGCTGCTGGAAATCGCCAAGAAGAGCAGCTCACAGTGAAGCCTCGACCAGTAAAACTCAGGAATGAGCTCCGGACTGGAACCCAAATGCACCTGCCTCAGAACTTGTTAGTTAAGTACAGAGCGTAGCATGAGTACATAAACAATATGTACCCAGTAAGTATCCAGCCTAATCTCGAAGAAGTAGTGACGAGAGGTCGACTTGACACTTACGAGGGTCCAAACAGTGTATTCAGGTGATAATTTAAAAGACGACAACAAGTAAGCATGAATAGTAAGAAAATAAATATCGGATCGTAATAAAATCCAAATATGTAGTGAAGCATCAATTTACAAGTTTTCAGTGCGATCCACCAAGATAGTTCACAACTCAAGAGTCATAAACAATATCAGGCAAATAGCATGCGCATAGTGGAATAAGGACATCCGGCCTGGGCCAACATAATAATAATAATTGTGCACTGCCGAAGGATCGAACAACGCGAACCATAGATGCATCAATCAACCTGCCGTGGTGTATGACCCGATCCCATAAGAGTAGGGAAAAGAATCACACCGCTCGCGGGATATAAATTGCGAAGCGGTCGCATGCAAACACAACATCTTTCTTTCAATTCTTTTCAAATAACAATTCCTTTAAAACATCAACTTCTCGGTTTTCTTAAAAAAAAAGTTGCATACAATGAAGTTACAAAGCATATAACTCAAGTTAATGCAATTCACGTGGCATGGTGTGGGCCTAACTATCCGGACATAACAATAATAGTCACTATGCACGGGCTCTCGTCACCTCGCATGTAAGTAGCCCCCCACAACAATAACACATAATCATTTAATTCACCTATGGGGAAAATTCCCTGTTACAAGGTTAGAAATGAGACTTACCTCGTGTCAAGCCTACTTTCCGGGTCAAGAACGCGCCCGAAACTCCTAATTCGTCGCCTAAGGACTCGAAACTAGTCAAATATTGTATAAATAAATCAATCTATACTCAAAAGTACGAAATTTGTCTATTTAAATGATTATTTCAACCTAAATTGCAAAATCCCAAAATACGCCCCAGGGTCCACATGCTCGGATTCTAGAAATATTTGAAGGAAACTACCACCCATGGACTAAGGATCAATATTATATAGTTTTTGTTTGATTCCTCAACAAATTTCTTGGTAATTTCTCATTTTTTGTCAAAAACCTAGGTTTTTACTCTAACCCATGGTTTCAACTAATGTGGTGTTAATCTACCTAACAATTCAAGTAAGTTGGAATTACTTACATCACAGTAGCTAGGTCGATTACCCTTCTTGCATGCTCTCAAAATCGCCCAAGAATGAAGAAAAATGTTCAAAAATGGCTAAGTCCCGTGTTTAAAACGAAGTGCATTGCATACAGGCTTTTCGCACCTGCGGCTCGAGGACCGCACCTGCGGTCTCGCATCTGCGAGAAAAATCTCGCACCTGCGGAGAAGGGGAAGGTGGCCTGGTTTCGCACCTGCAACTCCGCTTCTGCGGAAAGGGGTCTGCACCTGCGAAAATTGGCAACTCCCTCAGGAGTCGCACCTGCGAGACTGGGACAGCAGGAGTGGTCTCGCACCTGCGACTTGACCTTCGCAGGTGTGGTCGCACCGGATCTGGTGCACCAGCCGTCATTTTAGGCTGGTTTTTTTCCTCGCTCGACGCCCGAATGGCATCTGAGCCCACTCGAGATCCCGTCCAAATATACCAACAAGTCCTAAATTATAATACGGACTCGCTCAGCCTTCGGAACGTCCGAAACAACGCCAAATCTAAAAATCATACCCCAAAACCTATTGGATCAAACTTAAGAACTTCAAGTTCTTTGAATTCGCTAACAATACGTCGAACCAATCTATACTACTCGGAATGACACCAAATTTTGCAAGCATGTCATAAATGACATAACGAAACTATTCCCGGTCTCAGAATTCTGTTCGGACCTCGATAACACAAAAACAAGTTCCAAACCTCAATTCGAACTTAAGGACATTCTTATTTCACCATTTGGCGCCGAAACGCTCCTGGATCATCCAAAACCCGTTCCGAACACACGCCTAAGTCCGAAATCATCATACAAACCTACCGGAGTCTTTGAATCTCGATTCCGGGGTCGTTTACTGAAAATGTTGACTGAAGTCAAACTTGGCCTTAAGGCCAACCTTAAGTAACTAAGTGTTCCTATACTACTCCAAACCTCGAACCACCCGTCCCTGCAAGTCATAAATCAATAAAATCAACTACGGGGAGTCTCATTTAGGGGCACGGGGTCCTAGAACACAAAACGAACGATTGGGTCGTTACAAAGGCTGTTTCCAGGAGACTCTATGCTCAACAAGAGAGACAATAATATCAGAAAAGAAACAAGAGAAAAGGCATGTAACAACAAAAGATGCCAGAAAGAAAATAACAACAACAAATGAGTAAAAGGACAATAACACAAAACTATGCAGAACAACAATGTGAACACAATATAGACCGCTAACAAACCTAAACAAAACTCTATCAGACTAACGGGTACAAAGAGGGAAGAACTCGCGACTACCCTAGCCTACCACCCTAATACTTGACCTCTAATTGTTCCTATAAAGAGCCATGTCCTTGGAAATCTGAAGCTGCGCCATGTCCTGCCTGATCACCTCGCCCTAATACTTCTTAGGCCGCCCTCTGCCTCTTCTCGTACCTGCCAAAGTTAACTGCTCACACCTCCTAACCGGTGCATCTAGGCTTCTCCTCTGCACGTGTCCGAACCATCTAAGCCGCTCTTCCCGCGTCTTGTCGTCCATGGGAGCCACGTCTACCCTCTCCCGAATATCGTCATTCCGAATCTTATCCAGCGTAGTGTGCCCACACATCCATCTCAACATCTTCATTTCTGCTACTTTCATCTTCTGGATATGTGAATTCTTGACTGGCCAACACTCAGCTCCATACAACATGGCCGGTCCTACCACCGCTCTATAGAACTTACCTTTGAGTTTCAGTGGCACCTTATTGTCACACAGTACTCCAGACACTAACCTCCATTTCATCCACCCCACCCCAATACGGTGCGTAACATCTCCGTCGATCTCCCCATCTCCCTGGATAATTGGCCCTAAGTACTTAAAACTTTCTCTCTTGATGATGACCTGTGAGTCAAGCCTGACTACCACATCCGCTTCCTCCGTCACGTCGCTGAACTTACATTCCACATATTCCGTCTTAGTCATACTCAACTTGAAACCTTTAGACTCCATGGCCTGCCTCCATATCTCCAGTCTCCCATTAACGTCGCTTCACGTCTCATCAATCAGAATTATATCATCAGCGAACAACATAAACCATGTCACCTCTCCTTGGATATGGTGTGTCCGTGCGTCCATCTCCAGAGCAAATAAGAACGAGCTGAGTGCAGGTCCTTGGTGTAACCCCATAACCACCGAAAAAGGCTCTAAGTCACCTCCCACAATCCTAACCCGAGTCATAGCTCCATCATACATATCCTTTATCGCCATAATGTAAGCCACCGTCACACCTTTCACCTCCAGACACCTCCAAAGGACGTCCCTAGGTACCTTGTCATATGCCTTCTCTAGGTCAATAAACACCATATGCAAATCCCTCTTCCTATCCCTGTATAGTTCCACCAACCTCTTGATAAGGTGGATAGCTTCCGTAGTAGAATGACCCGACATGAACCCGAACTGGTTTTTTGATATAGAGGTCGCGCTCCTTATCCTCCCTTCCACCACCCTCTCCCAAACTTTCATGGTATGACTTAGTAACTTGATACCTCTATAGTTGTTACAATTATGGATATCCCCTTTGTTCTTGTACACCGAAACCATTGTACTCCACCGCCACTCATCATGCATCCTCTTTGTCCTGAAGATAACATTAAACAACCTTGTCAGCCACTCCAAGCCTGCTCTATCCGCATATCTCCAAAACTCTACTGGAATCTCGTCCGGTCCGGTCGCTTTGCCCCGACTCATCTTATCCATTGCACCCACGACCTCCTCAACCTTAATGTGCCTACAATACCTAAAGTCTCGGTGACTCTCGGAGTGCCCCAATTTCCCTAACACGATGTTTCCATCCCCCTTTTCATTCAGAAGTTTATGAAAGACGACTGCCATCTTTGCCTAATCTGGGCCTATTCCATCAATACTCTACCGTCCTCGTCTTTGATGCACCTCACTTGATCCAGGTCGCGAGCCTTCTTCTCTATCGCTTTGGCCAACAGGAATAACTTCTTGTCCCCACCTTTACCCGTCAAGTTCCTCATAAAGTCGACCAAAAGAAGCAGTCTTAGCCTCTGTGCCCGCTAATTTCGCCTCCTTCCTAGTCTCCTTATATCTTTCTCTGTTCGCTCTCCTCTGATCCTCGTCGGTGCTCTCTACTAACTTAATGTAAGTCGCTTTCTTGGCTTCCACTTTACTTTGGCCCACGTCATTCCACCACCAGTCGCCTTGGTGCCCGCCAGCGTAACCTTTTAAAACTCCCAACACCTATCTTGATGCCTCCCTTATACAGTCCGACATCGCCATCCACATAGCGCTATCGTCCCCACCACTATTCCAGGCACCCATATTCGTCAACCGCCCTCCAAATCCTACGCATTATCCTTAGACAAAGCTCCCAACCTGATCCTCGCCTGACCCCGTATAAACCTGTTCTTCTTCTTCATCAAGATACCAACGTCCATCACCAGGAGCGTATGTTGAGTTGCGAGGTTCTCACTCGGAATCACCTTGAAATCCTCGCACAACCCCCTATCACATCTCCTGAGGAGGAGATAGTCAATTTGAGTCTTATCCACCATACTCCGGAAAGTAACCAAATGTTCCCCTCTCTTCGGAAACATAGAGTTCACAATCACCAACTCAAAAGCTCTAGCGAAATCTAACAGTGAGGTACTGATCACGCTCAACTATGTCCTATAAAAAGACTAAACGGGCGCTGCAAATATAATCTGG
>MDKI01010901.1:0-20766 GCA_005239505.1 Nicotiana paniculata
ACTTCTTTGTCTATAAATACTTGTGGAATTAATGAGAAGAGCAAGAATTTTTCCTCCAATATTATTCTTTGTCTTCCGCGTCAAATCTTTCATATTTAGTTAAACAATCAGAAGTTTAAAGTAGTGAAATTGTGAAATTGCAAGGAAACGCATTGGTTTTGTTTTTTTCTCTCTACTGATTCATGGTTACTGGTCAGTCTTGACGTCTTGACTTTTATGCTTTTGCCTTTCTTACCATATACCATTTTAAGAAAAAGAAAGAATATTGTGAAATCTGGATTCCTTTGATGAATCGTTTCTCTGTTATACAAATAATCTACAAAATATCTATCAATTGGATACATTGAATTTTAATATTCTAATTCCTATTCAATTGTAACTTAATTGGGATTTTCGACATAATTAAGTTTTTTAATTGGTACAACAACGTGATCATCCAAAATTCTCCAAAACAAGTTTCACCAATCAATTTTATACATTATTGATTCTAAGAATATTCTATCGTAGATTCAACTTTTACCTGAACCATTGCATCATTGCTTTTCTGGGAAAATCGAAAAAGAAAGGAAAATGAAAATAAAATATGACATAAAAAATTCATGAAAAATAGTTAGCATGAGAAAGTCAATTTTTAGTGTTTGATTTTCCTTTAGAATGGCGCAAATGACCGTTTTCATTTATTGGGTAACTCATTTTCCGTATAACTATCTTAATTTTAATTCACATTAATTATTTGATCAATACTTGAATGCAGAAATTATATATGAAAAATAGGAAGGAGAAGCTGGAATTCTCCTGATTTGTAGCGCGCCTAATTAGGAAGGAATCAACTCCTAATAATTGGTATTTAATGAATGGTATAATATTTGTAGAGTAACTGTCAACATGACGGGTAAATATAAAACTATGCACATTTTTGATAATAAGATTTCATATATGGTATATGAAGGAAAAAATCCCCAACATAATAGGTAGAATAAATTAATCGCCCAAGTTTAACATTCAACCCTACCCATCTACTATTCATAATAAACTCTAGTTCATAACTAATGCATCACAGTATGTAGTCCCTGTTAATATAGACCAACTTAATCATATCTCTACATTATGAATATTAGATCTTGAACTACTTTACGCATATAAAAAATTATAGGTATTTTGATAAACACTCATATAAAAGAAGAAACCAATGAGTCATATGATTGCTTATAAAGTTTACTCTGAAAATGTTACCTAATTATTATTTCATAGTAATAGAATCAACAATCTTTTGTGCGAACATGGATTTTCCCACACTTTCGAGTTGTATATATGCATTTTGGTCTTTCATCTTTGAAATATCAATTTAGTTATGGTCCCCAAGTTTCAAAAACATGCAAAAAAAATGGGACCTCGTGTATTCAAAGTCAATTATGGTCCATTAAAATGATATTTAGAATTTAATAATCACTTTTTGCTCTTTCATCTTTGAAAGATCGTGTATTTTCTTTTATTAGTTTGGCTTCTCTCAATTTCTCTAATGTTTTATGGAGCTATCAAGTTTATGGCGCTTTACTTTCAAAAATAAACGAATAAAAGACCGAGGTCTATTCAGGATTTCAGGAGGATGGGTACATCACTATTCGATCACCGTTTGATTTGGTCCTCTAAAATTTTGCCATGACAACAACTTGACAAATAAACAACAATCAATAATGTTATTATAAAAACTTATCACTCCATAGACAAATGCCTATAAATAGTTTCCTACCTTCAAGAACTATCAATGATAGCATTATTATTTATATTTATAAATACCGAGATCAATATATTACAATTAAATGACTTAATTTAGATTTTATTTTTTAGAGTTTTTGAAACTAAATGATTGAACCAAAAAGGAAAATGAAGAAAACACAAAAGAAGAAAAAAGAATCCAAAAAAATAAAAATTTAATTAAAAGACATGTTAGAGAGTGAACCAAAAAACAGAAGAACGCATGACAAAAAAGAAATAAAAAAGAAAGATACGGCATGGGATTTCAATTGAAACAGAAAAGAAAGAAAAAGAGAAAGAGACACAGAAAATGGTTTTGAGGTGAAATATAGGGAATTGGGATTCAAACACTAGACTTAGGGGCTAAAGGTGCACAAAGCCATCACTAGATCAAATGCTCTTTTGACCATGTGTTTCCATATGGATAATTAAGTATTTTATCTGAAAAAATATTATTATGATACACAATTAGAGGAGGAGAGCATGAGTTCACGTGCCCCATATCCTTCCACGTGGATTTCCTCCGGATGAAAGATAATAGTAAATATCTTAAGATAATGGAATTTTAGATATTGAAGATAATTTTTAGAAGTTTGCCAAAGGTAGGAGTAATTTAGCCGAATAGTATAATGGAAGGGATAAATTTGACAGATATAACGGTAAGATAAATTTAAATGGATAATATAACAGAAGATAAATACAAAAAATATTATAGGGGTAGATTTGGTCCTTTTTTCCTTTTGACAAATATTTTTATGATTAAATCCATTAAATACTCTTATAAAGGGTATGCAAATGCAAAGTAAACAGAAGAGCTACAAAAGCGTTGCTTTTCAATTGTTGCCTAAATAGCTATTTATGTTATGGCATTTATGTTATGATTGTTTTACGTAACAAACCCTTCTGAAGAGTTGCACCTCTTCAAGTTGAGCTCAACATTGGCTATAAATACCAGTACATTTTCTCAGATTTTCCATACGAATTTCTGAGTTCTCCTCCTTTCTTTTGCATTGTTTTAACTTCAAAGAAAGCAACAGTAAGTGTAATTTACTATCGAACTTTGTATTCGCTGAAACATTGGTGTTTAAAGTACCGCTACACCAGTATATAATTCGTTCTATCCTCGGAGGAAATAATCCACAACCTTAAGTACTAGGAAGGAATTAAATTCTTTAAGGAAACATTGTGAATTCAGTAAATTCGAATTAACTTCTGTATCGTTCACATTTTCTATTTATATGTTATTTTATCGTTTCCAAAATTATTTTACAAATACAATTTACTAACACATGTCTAATAAGCACTTGCGTAAAATCCCATCTAAACCTATTCATGCCGTAAAAAGTCAATTAAGCTTAAATACAGACTTCACCGAAATAAATAAAAGATGTTCCAAGAATGTACAATAGAATCTGTTAATGCTTTGTCTGTCCTGGTATAACAACACACGTAAACTTCAATGCCCTCTGCCGCGGCCAAGTGTACTGAAGTCACGAATTTAAGAAAATGAAAAACAAATAGGCTGGTTTTCTCTAAACTAACTTCCAAACGCAAACTAATCTATTGAAATGTTCACATACACCAACTTATATACAACTACATATATCACTTTCTTGTTTCTTTCAGAAAAAAAAATATATTTAATAATTGAAGATTCTTTGTATATCAGTATCTGTGCGGCTTTTCGTGTTTGTGCATTCTCTAAAAAGTTGAACAACTATCTTTTTTCTATAATATTTATATTGTGCCATCACTTTCTATGTTATATGGATTTCCATTTTGTAATATTTACTTGAAGTGCTGTTCTTGAGAAGGTCCATAAAGTTGAAATTGTTGATTTTGCTATAGAAATTTGAAAGGGAGTTATCATGGATCTTGAAACAAGAAATTATGAGAATCAGGTAAAGGTGAGTCTTGATTTACGTGTTAATGTCCAGTTGTTTTTGTCATATTTCCTGATAAAATGAAGGTGTTTTTGACAGAAAGAATCTTGGAGGAAATTGTTGACATTAGCATATCAAAGTTTAGGAGTTGTATATGGGGATTTAAGTACATCTCCACTTTATGTATATAAGAGTACCTTTGCTGAAGACATTGTACACTCGAAGACAAATGAAGAAATCTATGGTGTTCTTTCATTTGTGTTTTGGACATTGACTTTAGTTCCTCTATTGAAGTATGTGTTCATTGTGCTTAAAGCTGATGATAATGGTGAAGGTGGCACATTTGCTTTATATTCACTCCTTTGCAGACATGCCAAATTGAATCCATTCCAATTAGCAGATGAAGAATTGTCAAATTACAACAAGGATATCAATACTTTTGGGGCAAAAGTTAAATCAATTCTAGAGAGGTATTGTTGAATTGAATGACCTTTTTCATCTTAATGTTCAAAACACTTGTATTTATTTAATTATATCTTCAACAGGTACAAGGTATTACAAAGATTTTTGCTTTTATTGGCTCTTATTGGAGCTTGTATGGTAATAGGTGATGGTATTCTTACACCTGCTATTTCTGGTATGCTTCTTCTTTCTGGTTTGTTGGTTGGTTTTAACCTCAATTTGGGAAGTTTGGTGTTAGTTACTAAAAACTTTTATTTTCTTTTGGTGACTGCTATGCAGTTTTCTCAGCAGTTTCTGGTGTTGAACTTTCTTTGGGAAAAGAACATCATAAATGTAAGATTCTTATACTCCTGCCCGGCAAAGCTTCTAAAATCAGCTTATTTTAAAAAAAAATGTTTTTGGCGAGAAGCAGTTTGTGTTTGACTAATTAATTTAAAAAGCACTTTTGAACAGTAATTAGTGTTTGGCTAAGCTTTTGAAAACTGCTTCTAAGTGTATTTTTACAAATAGCCTATTTGGCCAAGCTTTTGAAAATCAGCTTATTTTGAGAAGCACTTTTCTCAAAAGTACTTTTAAAAAAAGTGTTTTTGGTGAGAAACAGTTTGTGTTTGGCTAATTAATTTGAAAAATACTTTTTGAACAGTAATTAGTGTTTGACCAAGCTTTTGAAAACTGCTTCTAAGTGTATTTTTCTCAAAAGTGCTTCTTAGAAAAGTGCTTTTGGAAATAACTGCTTCTGCTTCTCCTCAAAAGCGCTTTTTTCCTTCCAAAAGCTTGGTCAAACACCTCAATTTTTGGCCAAAAAAAAAGCTTGGCCAAACAGGCTATTAATATTGTTCCGTGAGATCATAAATGTAAGATTTTTATGTGTTCGAACCCAAAGAAATTTGAAAGATGGTGGACAATTGTGAATGTGGCTTTCCAAATTTTTTGGTCTTTGAAAACATCTTGGATAGCTTACTTCTAGATTTGATAAAAGGGATGTTGACACACCTTTAAAGGTCAAACTGTTACATTTTCATGTGTAAATCAGTTGTAGTTATTCTGTTTATATACAAGGGTTTTGATTTGGTTCGACAACAATACAATACAATTGAAATTAAAGATTAAAACTACTAGTATGATTTTCGTAGGGCTTTTTAGAAGTCATATGGACTCGGTGTTGAAAGCACGGTCTCAATTCAGAATATTTCACTTATATTGGCCTGTTCAAAAGTCATGAAAATGTTTAGTCCATTCTGGCCTTAGAAATTCTTCTTTTTCACTTCATTCTGCTTAAACTTTCCATGCCTAGACTACTTATATGTTTTGTCACAAGAAGCTCCAGACAAAAACATAATACATGATAATATCAGCTACTTGGGTGTTAGAATCAAATCGTTGTGGTAGGAGGCTTTCCTAATTACTCATTCGATAGTGGTGTTTGTTTGGAAAATCTTAATCTAAATAAGGAGAAAAGAAGGTGGCATAAGGGACTATTCTTCCTAACATTAAATTACGAGCTATTAACAAAGTAAGTGATTAAGTAATTATCGAACATATACTACCTGTTTGGTTTTTGGTTGGATGAGGAAGTTGGATTTTTCTGGTGAATTTGTGCTCTATAAAATGGGGCTGCAGTCGAAGCCAAGTGGACAAAAGTGATCCCCACTGTAATTCTTGGCCAAGCCCAATTGGTTTGTTATATTAGTAGAACCTATTTTATTATGCTTATAATAATATTGAACTTCTAGAGAAATATTGACTCAAGAGCCAGTAGAGATTAACTTCCGTCCAGAATCTCGGAGCTTGAGGAATTATGGCTTTACTTTGCTAACATCCATTACTTGCATTTATAGATGGTAACTGTCATTGAGACTCACTGAATTTCATTGGTTAGGAATGTCTCTGGAGAATATAAAGGAACTTGCAGAAGTACAGGTTAAAATTGAGTATTGATTGGTTAATCAATTCGTGCTTTAGGAATGTTTTGCATTTTTGTTGTAGTAGTTATGGTTGTTTGCCCCACTGAATGGGGAGTTACGCTAACGGCATTTATACAGTGAGATAGGCACTCGTTGCTCTGCATGTTATCTCTCGTGGAGTTCCAATATTTGAGAAATCTTAGAACAGTGTAGTTTAGTCTTCACTGCTAATTATTGTATTTCCAATCATTTTAAGGATTTTGAATTAAATTGAAGTCTTAATACCTCTGCCAAAAAAAGACATGCTATACTTTCTTCTAAATAATGAAAATTTTGCAGATGTGGAAGTCCCAGTTGCTTGTATCATACTGATAGCCTTGTTTTACCTTCAACATTATGGCACCCACAGGGTTGGATTCTTGTTTGCACCTGTTGTCGTGACTTGGCTTCTTTGTATCAGTGCGATTGGTATATATAATATAATACACTGGAACCCTTATGTGTATCGAGCACTGTCTCCTTATTATATGTACAAATTCCTAAAGAAAACTCAAACAAGAGGCTGGATGTCCTTGGGAGGAATCCTTCTGTGCATAACAGGCATGTATAGTTTGTTGTCTTCTCGAGAGGAAACTTGTCCGCTTCTCTTCTTTACATACTATGATCACCTAATACGACATTTCATTCTCTCAGGTTCAGAAGCAATGTTTGCTGATCTTGGACACTTCTCCCAGTTGTCAATAAAGGTATGTGTTCATCCTTCCTTTTATATGTCCAGTTCTTCCAACTGCAAAATCTGACTGAAAGTATGAGATAATATTTAAAGAGAAAGAAATACACCAAATCATATGCATCATAAAAGCTGAAAGACCAGTACTGTGTTAAAGTCAAAGAGGCATGAATCATTAAATCGGATCAATCTATATGGTTTAATTCCTCTGTGTAGTACAAACTTCTCCTAAATTAAACTGTGTAGAAGATTTCTCTTGTGAAAAAAAAAAAAAGCATTTCTGATTGATCTCCTTGCAAAGTCATACATGCAAGTGATGTTTTGTACGTCAATACCACACAAGAGGGGGGGTGATTTGTGTAGTGTCCAATTTTTCGCTTAAACTGATTATAGAAAGACCTGGTTCTTCTATATGTTCCAACTACTACTGTTGCGGAATAATAAATACAGAAAGTAAAGAACACAAGTATTTTACGTAGAAAACACGTGGCTCAAAAGGTGAAAAAACCACGACCTACTTTCCAGTAGGATTTTCCCAAACTCTCCACTAAAATCACTTAGCCAAAAACTGCATTTACAAATACTCTTTTGTAAACCTAGGATTAACTCTAATCCCGTTGTAGCACTCAACCTCTAACTGTTGCAACAACTTCAAGTTAACTCTAAATTGAAAACTCTGAGTACCTATTACAATTGCTTCTAGATAAAGCTAAAAGGTACAATATGAAAACATCTACTACAATTGAACTAGAATAAAAGACAAACAGTTGGAGCTGGTTCTTCTATCTGGTTCATGTAGCCTCAGGTTTGCACACTTGAATCACACACGAACTGCTTGCAAAATTACCTAGCTATTTTGCTCTCAATTCGCGTTTAACTTCTGCATTTGTGCAACACCTATAAAGTGAGAACATCCTGCAATTTATAGAGTTAGTAGATGAAGAAATAACTAGAGTTCTAATGCTACTCTTCATTGGTGGAAGAGTTCTAGTTGATTTCAACTTCTAACTCTTTCCCTATCT
This sequence comes from Nicotiana paniculata, assembly GCA_005239505.1. Classification (NCBI taxonomy): domain Eukaryota; kingdom Viridiplantae; phylum Streptophyta; class Magnoliopsida; order Solanales; family Solanaceae; genus Nicotiana; species Nicotiana paniculata. The sequence goes on from MDKI01010901.1 coordinate 7,757, forward strand.
TGGATAGTATTCTCTTTAATTAAGGAGTCCTTCTCGTTATCAATTATGCAACATTTTCGATCAGGATATATCAAATACACTAATTTAATCTCATTCACGTGCATCCCACATGCTCGAATCTGCCCGTTTCTATGCACACATCCATGCCTGAGTTCCTTTGTCGGTCTTCAAAACTAACCTTTACTTGGGCCAACAACAAGTCTTTGACAAATCAGTCTCGCATGATTGCTAGAATTTGATCTAGATGAAATGTATCAAATATAATAAATAGTTCATATACTTGTGAATCGTGATGATGTAAATGACTCTTAGCTGTTATTCAGTCGGAAGTTATTACAGTTGTACCATAATCACTTGTATCACTGCCACTGTGTTTATAATCTGATGAGAATGTAAATAAAGGAAAAGGATAACGAACTAGAGACATGAAGAAATACAGTTTGAAGATAGATTCTGTTGAGTTACTATATTTTGAAGGTTCTCCTTTTGGTTGTAGAAAATGAGATATTCGAACCTAGTCCCTTTGGTGAATTGTGCCCACTGGTACACTTTGTATCATAGTGAAACAGTAACATTGTCTAAGAGCTAGTTCCATTTTTGCAGATTGCTTTTACATCCATAGTTTATCCATCACTCATTCTTGCGTATATGGGGCAAGCTGCTTATCTCTCGCGACATCATGTAATGGAGAGTGACTATCAGATTGGCTTCTATGTTTCAGTACCTGGTACGTATTACAAGAGTGGCTTTTACGGGGAGAATTGTAGATTAGGCAAACTCAGCTAATGATTGACATTTAAGACTGTTGCTTCAGAAAAATTAAGATGGCCGGTTCTGGTGATTGCTGTACTGGCTGCAGTAGTTGGGAGCCAAGCCATTATCACTGGAACCTTTTCAATTATTAAACAATGCTCTGCGCTGGGATGCTTCCCTAGAGTCAAAATACTGCATACGTCGTCAACAATACATGGTCAGATTTACATCCCAGAGATTAACTGGACCTTAATGCTACTATGTTTGGCTGTTACTATTGGTTTCAGAGACACCAGAAGGATGGGAAACGCTGCAGGTATGGCTTTAATCATGTTAAAAAAGGATAGCAAAATTCTTTTCGGTGGAAATTATTTGGATTGGTTTTCATGTTTAATTTTGCTATGGATTCTCTATCTCTTGTGCATACATATACTCGTTTGTTCAGAAATTCTGTTTTCCACTTCTTTATGAAGTGGTCTAATATATCCCTTTATCCCTAAAATTTTCTCTTCGCATCAGGTTTAGCAATCATAACTGTCATGCTGGTCACCACTTGCTTGATGTCATTGGTAATTGTTTTGTGCTGGCACCAGAGTATTTCCCTCGCAATTTGCTTTGTGATCGTCTTTGGGACAATTGAGGCTTTATATTTCTCTGCTTCTTTGACTAAATTTTTGGAAGGAGCATGGGTGCCTATTGCCATGGCTTTTATTTTCATGATAGTAATGTGCATTTGGAGCTATGGCTCACTGAAAAAGTATGAGTTTGATGTTCAAAATAAGGTCTCGGTTGACTGGTTACTGAGTTTAGGCCCTAGCCTAGGCATTGTTAGAGTCCGTGGCATTGGCGTCATACACACTGAGCTTGTATCCGGAATCCCAACAATCTTCTCACACTTTGTTACCAATCTTCCAGCGTTCCATCAAGTCTTAGTTTTCGTTTGTGTCAAATTTGTCCCGATTCCTCATGTTAGACACGAAGAACGGTTCCTTGTTGGGTATATTGGCCCAAGAGAGTATCGCATCTATAGGTGCATCGTCAGATATGGTTATCGTGATGCTCACAAGGATGATTCTCAGTTCCAGGATGATCTTGTATGTAACATAGCTGAGTTTGTACAGACGGGAACAGGGTTGAATAGTAATGCTGCAGATTTTAAGAATTTTGAGGACATGGCTGTTGTTGGAACCGCTTCAACTCATGTATCTGGAGTTCATGAACTTTGTAAGGACGACGAAGTGAAATCTGACTCAGTTGGAACATCGGAACTTAGAGAAATACATCCTTCACAGATAAACAAAGCTAAGAAAAGTGTGAAGTTTGTCATACCAGAAACTACAAAGACGGGCAGAGGCGCGCACGAGGAGTTGAGAGAACTGATGGAAGCTAGAGAAGCAGGGATAGCATACATATTGGGGCATTACTATGTCCAAGCCAAACAAGGATCTAGCTTATTCAGGAAAATAGTTATAAATTATGGGTATGAGTTTCTGAGAAGGAATAGCAGATCACTCACATATGCGTTAACTGTACCTCATGCTTCTACTTTAGAGGTAGGAATGGTCTACCATATATGATTTTGACGTATAGAGGATAAAGAAATAATGAAATATGTACATACGTTTGTAGTTTTCTGTAAGGATACAAGGAAAGTGTTTAACATTATCATGATTGAGGATGAGTAATGTGTACCATATTGATATTGTTAGCCAATGCTATTTTCCAAGGTAAGTATAGATGGTGTCTTATATTTAGGCCTAAAAAGGCCGCTCAACTTTCAGAAATGGTCTATCCATGATATCCGTTAAAAAAATGTTCATTTCATGCCGTTGTTGTTATACATTTGGCTCACCTATGCCATTATTGAACTAACAGACACAATTTTTATTTTTATTTTTAAATTAACGGTGAGTAGCATAGGTGAGCCGACAGTGGCATGAAATGAGTATTTTTTTAATGGATAAACCATTTCTGAAAGTTGAATGGCATTTTTAGGCCTTTTCCGTTTTTTCAATTATATAACGATATTTATACAATCATATCACGGATTATTTGCGAAATTATTCGTGCTCTATGATCAGCGAACTTCTAGATCTTAGTCTCACTTGTGAATACATGAAAAGTATGTAAAACCATACATGATGCAAATTTTACGGGGAAAAGGGTCAAATTTATCCTCTATTTTTATAAATAGTTTGCCCTTTGACCTTCAGATTTTGCGAATAAAAATACCCTTGTCATCGGTAAAATTGTTAAAAATACCCCTATGTCCGTTAAACCTACAAACTTCATCACCCCAACTTATTTAACAAACTTTGATGCACCACTGCTTATTTATCAAGATTTTTTTTTTGGTTGTTGAGTTTTTGCTGCAACTCTGCTTGTTTTATACCCTCAATCTTTAAAAAAAACTTTGATTACTATCATTGTTACTTGATTTCAGTGGCGGAGGTAGCACTGGTACGGGTTCGGTTGAATCCGATCACTTTGGTCTAAACTTTGTATTTGTTTTAAGAAATTTATTTAATATGTATAAATTATTAATTTAGAACTCAATAACTTAAAAATATTATAATTCTGAATCCATAAACTTTAAATACTCCGCCTCTGCTTGATTTATCACTTTTTTCTCGTGTGTTTTGTTACAACCCAAACCGATGGGCCGCGACGGGTGCCTGAGTCCTACCTGTCAAACACCCCTAAACATGCGTCTAAAATATGAACCTGAATAACATCTGCGGAATTACGAGAACATTATACATGAAGGAAATCTGCACAAAAAGACATACATACATATACGTACAACATACGTAGGACGGGCCGACAAGGCTGCTATAGACAACTATACATCTCAAAACTGAAAGCCGGCAAGGCCCATACTATCCAACTAGACATATTGTCTACATACCTCTAGTAGAAACATAACTGTATAAAGACGGGTCTGAGCCACGTCATACCCATATATATAGCTATATACAAACGTATCGTACCAAAATCAAAAGTAGCTCCGGATCAAGTGGAGCACTTCAACTCTCGCTGATCAGGGATCCTAAGAAGGCGGACTGTCAGTTCACCTACCTGCACCTACGGGCATGAAACGCAGCGTCCCCAGGCAAAAGGGACGTCAGTACGAATAATGTACTGAGTATGTAAGGCACATAAATAAATACATAAGAGACATGGAAGAGATATAGAGTAATTGACTCAACCTGTATGTATGGTTAACTCTGTAATAATAAATCACTTTTAGCATCATGCATATGCGTATGAATGTCATGTCGTGCATAGGTATATGTTTCATAACATCATCAGCCTCTGAGGGCATCCCATCATATCATATCGGCCACTGTGGGCAAAATCATCATCGTATACCAGCTGATCAGGTGGTGGTGCGTATACAACGTCATAACCTTTCCCATATCCCATATACATATATATACATACATATACACGCGTATATAACGCCGTTTGAATATACATACATATATACGCGTATATAACGCCGTTTGAATCATATTTCAGCCACTGTGGGCAACATCATCATCATATACCAGATGATCAGGTGGTGGTGCGTATATAACGCCGTAACCTTTTCTCATATACATATATTTATATATATACGCGTATATAACGCCATCTGGTCATGGGTCAATGCACATGTATGAAATGCACGAAAAGTACGTAATAATCTCAATATTCCTTCCGGATAAACTTTTTCAACTGCGTATTATTCTGAGACCCATGAACAGAAAATAATAATAATTCTCACGAGGAATCAAGAATATAGACACCCCTACTATTTCTATGAATAAAGTAATTTATAGAAACTGTGTATTTGTTCGTTTCTTCAGTAAAATTTGGACCATGCCAAAAGAAAGAAGGAATAACCTTAACATACCTGGAGTAGGAAAAATTCTGTATAATATTCTGTTGGAGAACCTTCGTTGATTGAACTTAGAACTCAAAAAAAAATCGAATTTCTGCTTTCTGAATTCTTGAACGAAATTGTGCTCGCTTCTTTGAAATTTTCAAACAAATTTGGCTATGGATTTCTTGAAATGTTGGACGAAATGGTTTCTGCTTGTAACGTTTTTGGTTTTAAACCAAGGACAGAATGTTGTTTGATCTTTTACAAGGAATTGATTACCAAGTCTCATGGATAATGCTTACAAGTTTTACTTTGATAAGACTTAAATTTAAGTCATGTTTTGGTTATATTCCATAAGAAGCCATCTGGCAAAAGTGACCAAGAGTCATCTTTTAGCCATTGTGGCTTTATTCCACGTGGGAGGGGTATAATCTATAATTTTTTATCTACTTATTAGTTAACTGGGTAATGCCCTGTTATTCGGTAATTAATCAATTATCTACATAATTAATAATTATCTCAAATTACTTGAAAATACTACCCATTTTTAGTATACTTTATACATTATACTACCGTGGTCATATTGTACCTTGCATGGTACTACTTCATAATTATCAGGTATTATCGCTTGACCCGTATTTTATTCCAAATTGTCCACTTTCAACGAAACTCGTTTTCTTTAATCCGTGTACCCATTTATCCTTCATAACACTTTTTTTTTTTAGTTTTTAAAAACGTAAATATGTTAACGTCAAAATGATCTCATCCCGAGTTCACGTCGGTTAACCGAAGACGAAACTTTTAACGTACGAAAACGCGAGATGTGACATCCTTCCCCCCTTAGAATCATTCGTCCTCGAATGTTTAACCTTTCGGGATTTATATAAACTTGGTAGAGTCGTCCTTGTAACAACGCTACTACCAACTCTTCTTGTAAAAACCCAGTAATTTAATGCCATATAGGACCACAATCATTAATAACGATGATGGCCTCACATGACCAATAATAATAGCTAGCACAAAAGTTCGTACACGCACCTTGAGGTTATGACGTCTCAGTCGGACCCTTCTCTAGAAGAGTAAATAGGTAGGGATATCTAGACTTCATGTCTTCCTCGGCTTCCCAAGTCATTTCTTCCACATTGTTGTTCCTCTAAAGTACTTTCACGGAGGATACCTCCTTATTCCGTAGCTTGCGGATTTGTCGGTCTAGGATGGCAACAAGAATTTCCTCATATGACAAGTCCTCTGTAATCTGTACATCATCCGTGGGAACCACTGGGGTAGGATCGCCAATGCACTTCCGTAACATAGATACGTGAAAAACTGGATGGACAGACTCCAACTCTGAGGGCAATTCTAACTCATAAGCTACTTGGCCAACTCTCCGAATGATCCTATAAGGCCCAATATATCGTGAGATAAGTTTGCCTTTCTTGCCAAACCTCATCACACCCTTCATAGGTGACACCTTTAAGAATACCCAGTCATCACCCACCGAACTCTAAATCTCATCGCCGCACGTCCGAATATGACTTCTGACGACTCTGAGCTGTCAATAGTCGATCCCGGATAAGCTTTACTTTTTCTATGGCTTGTTGAACCAGGTCTGGCCCATGTAATCCAGATTCTCCAACATCGAACCACCCTATAGGCGACCTACACTTCCGTCCATAAAGAGCTTCGTATGGATCCATCTGAATGCTGGAATGGTTGATATTATTGTACGCGAACTCAATAAGTGGCAGATGATCATCCCAGCTACCTTTGAAGTCTATCACACAAGCTCGCAGCATATCCTCTAGTGTTTGAATAGTACGCTCAACCTGTCCGTCTGTCTGGGGATGAAATGTTGTACTAAGATTTACTTGAGTCCCTAATCCCTTTTGGAAAGACCTCCAGAAGTTAGCTGTAAATTGAGCTCCTCTATCCGAGATAATAGATACAGGGACACCATGCAGTCGTACTATTTCCTTGATATAAAGTCTCGCATAATCTTCTGAGGAATATGTAGTTCTAACGGGCAGAAAATGGGCTGACTTTGTAAGCCTATCAACAATCACCCATATCGAATCGAACTTACGCTGGGTACGAGGTAAGCCTACGATGAAGTCCATATTGATTATCTCCCATTTCCAAGTCATAATCTTTATAGCCTGCAAAAATACACCGAGTTTTTGATGCTCAATCTTAACATGCTGACAGTTAGGACACTGAGCAACAAATTCTGCTATATCCTTTTTCATTCCATCCCACCAATATATTTCCCTGATGTCATGATACATCTTTGTTGCTCCTGGATAGATAGAATAACGAGTTCTCACATAACCAGCCGACGCAATCCTACAACATTAGGCACACACAATCGCTCTTGATATTTGAGGACTCCATCTTCTGTAATTTCAAATGGTGTCTTCTCCTTCTGAAGGGTGGTGTCCCTATAATGAACTAACACAGGATCCTCGTATTGGCGTTCCTTTACTTCATTTACTAAATAGAATGTTGCCATATCTTGAATAGTAATTCCAATATCACCTGAATCCAGTAACCGAACTCCAAGACTAGCTAGTTGATGAACCTCACGAGCTATTCCCCTCTTTTCTGGCTGCAAATACAACAGGCTACCGTAGATCTACGGCTGAGGGCGTCAGCTACCACATTCGCCTTCCCCGGATGGTATAAAATTTCAACGTCATAGTCTTTAAGTAGATCCAACCATCTCCTTTGACATAGATTCAATTCCTTTTGCTTGAAGATGTACTAGAGGCTCTTATGATCCGTATATATATATCAACATGAATGCCATACAAGTAGTGCCTCCACATCTTCAGTGCATGAATCAGCGCAGCTAATTCTAAATCGTGGGTCGGTTAGTTCTTCTCGTGCTTTCTTAGTTGTCTAGAGGCATAAGCCACAACCTTACCATGCATATGCGTATGAATGTCATGTCGTGCGTAGGTATATGTTTCATAACATCATCAGCCTCTGAGGGCATCCCATCATATCATATCGGCCACTGTGGGCAAAATCATCATCGTATACCAGCTGATCAGGTGGTGGTGCGTATATAACGCCATAACCTTTCCCATATCCCATATACATATATATACATACATATATAAGCATATATAATGCCGTTTGAATATACATACATATATACACGTATATAACGCCGTTTGAATCATATTTCAGCCACTATGGGCAACATCATCATCATATACCAGCTGATCAGGTGGTGATGCGTATATAACGTTGTAACCTTTTCCCATATCCCATATCCCATATCTCATATACACATATTTACATATATACGTGTATATAATGCCATCTGGTCGTGGGTCAATGCACATGTTTGAAATGCATGAAAAGTACGTAATAATCTCAATATTCCTTCCGGATAAACTTTTTCAACTGCGTATTATTCTGAGACCCATGAACAGAAAATAATAATAATTCTCATGGGGAATCAAGAATATAGACACCCCTACTATTTCTATGAATAGAGTAATTTATAGAAACTGTGTATTTGCTCGTTTCTTCAGTATAATTTGTATCGTGTCAAAAGAAAGAAGGGCTAGCCTTAACATACATGGAGTAGGGAAAACTCACTATAATATTCTATTGGAGAACCTTCGTTGATTGAACTTAGAACTCAAAAAAAAAAATCGAATTTCTGCTTTCTGAATCGTTGAACGAAATTGTGCTCGCTTCTTTGAAATTTTCAAACGAATTTGGCTATGGATTTCTTGAAATGTTGGACAAAATGGTTTCTGCTTCTAACGTTTTTGGTTTTAAACCAAGGACAGAACGTTGTTTGATGTTTTACAAGGAATTGATTACCAAGTCTCATGGATAATGCTTACAAGTCTTATTTTGATAAGACTTAAATTTAAGTCATGTTTTGGTTATATTCCATAAGAAGCCATCTGGCAAAAGTGACCAAGAGTCATTTTTTTTAGCCATTGTGGCTTTATTCCACGTGGGAGGGGGAGTATAATCTATAATTTTTTATTCACTTATTAGTTAATTGGGTAATGTCCTGTTACCCGGTAATTAGTCAATTAGCTACATAATTAATAATTATCTCAAATTATCTGAAAATACTACTCATTTTTAGTATACTTTATACATTATACTACCGTGGTTATATTGTATTTTGCACGGTACTAGTTCATAATTATCGAATATTATCGCTCGATTCGTATTTTATTCTAAATTGTCCACTTTCAACGAAACTCATTTTCTTTAATCTGTGTACCCCTTTATCCTTCATAACACTTTTTTTTTAACGTAAATATATTAACGTCAAAATGATCTCATCCCAAGTTCACATCGGTTAATCGAAGACGACACTTTTAACGTATGAAAACACGAGATCGTGACATGCTTACATCAAGTTCTCTACGTTCTTCTTCCTTCTTATATAATCAGTTTATGTTGTTTTCTGGATCTTGATTTTTCAATCACTTTCTTAAATTTTTGGTGCCTTAGAAGTAAAAACGATGGGGGTATTTTGCGATTTGAAATTTTTATATTAGTTCATTTTTCTTTGATATGCGTTATTTATTGTTTTCAGAAAAACAAAACTTTTTATTTTGATTTCCGAAAAGCAAACTATTAATTAAGATTTCGATTTTGGTTTTTGATAGTATGGCCCTTAATATTCAAATTAGGATTGGTGGATAAATATCAAGCATAGTTTTCTACAACAACAATCCGATTTCTGTTATAAAATAAAAATCGTTAAGTAAAGAAATCAAAGACAAGTATAGAAAAATTGATATATTATTCAACTTAAAATTGATGTACATAATGAACTGAAATCTCCTCTATTTATAGGAGAAAGGAAGTAGCTGCAAGGCTTTTCAGGAAGTAGTTGCGAGGCTTTTTTTGAGTTGCTTGTAATTTGTCTGTATTGTATTGGTAAAAAAGTGTTTCACACGTAAGCCAGCTTTTGACAACTCAGCCAGTCACGTGGGCACAGGAAAACCCGACAGCTGGACGTGATTCTTTGAAGAGGCACGGTTCAGTAAACCCACAAACTTATCAGCCACGGAAAACTCAACTTGATCAAAACGGGAGAGATGCACGGTCAGAATGAATCTAGACAAAGCTACATGCAGATTTAAAGACCCACAATTGATTACTCGAACGTTATGTAACCGAATCCCAATTACCGTTATCCTTTGTAATGCCTCACTAATGTCTTAATTAGTTATTAATGAGTAACCTTAACAAGAGTCGTACGTTATAAGAATCTCCTATATAAGGGAGGGGAATACAACTTGTAAAGGCATCTGATTCTCGAATACAATTAACTTTAATTTTCTATATTTCTGCAATATTGTCTATTATTAATTTTTCTCCATTACCTTGATTATCAGTAACCCGTACTCATCTTAAAAATAAGCTTTAGTCAAATGGTCTAATTCTTTGGTTAAACAGATTGGTTCCGTTACCGGGAATCTGATAATCTGTGTTTACTTTTCAAGTGATATCCTCTAAATTATGTCAAACTCCAACGACAACAACCAGAAAAGGAGTGGAACCCCAGTTCCATCGCCTTCAGGAAACCCACGCGGTTCGAGGGAACAATCCCTATAAATATCCAATAACAACAATGGTGATAATGATCAAACTTTGGAACAAGATCGTGTAAAGCAAATGATTGCAGAGTATGTGAGCCAAGCTTTGCAAGAATTTGCGAGAGGATTACCGGCAACGTTACCTACACCGCCGACGCCACCCCCCAATAACACCATCACCATGGAAAATCCTCAATCTGGGTTGGAAAACTCAGGAAGAGGAGATACTCCTAATGAATGTCTCGAAACGAGACCAGGCATATCTAATAACTCAGAATTATAAAATTTACTGCTAACCATGCAGAAAAAGATGAAGGAGCAGAACGATCGCATCGAACAAATCCCTGGAGTAACACCTATCATCAAAGGCATCGATGTTGATAGATATTCTCAACAACCTTGGAAGCCAAGTGCGGCACTGATGTTTAGCTTAAAGTGTATATATTTTTATGTATATCGCCTCATATTTTACTTTTGTTTCGTGAGTTTTAGATGTTAAATATGATTATTTATATTAATTTGAAGTGTTTTTATGTGTAGGAATGATTCAGGATCAATTGGGGGCGAAACGAGCGAAATTAGAGCCAAAACGCAAAAACCGGACAAAACGGCGATTTTGGGCGCCACAGGCAGGGCTGGGCGCCACCTGTGGCACTGGAGGTAGAAAGTTCATGAGGGGAAGCGCCCTGGTGGGCGCCCGACGCTAGCCAGAGCGCCAGTGACGGGATTTTCTCCTATTTTGCCCGGGACACGGTTATTTCGGCCCTAGACCTATCCAACACGTATAAAAGCAAGTCTAAGCTTATTTTTGAGGAGTTACACGCCACTTTGGAGGAAGAATACACACGGGATCATTAGGAAGCGGAGGATTCTCAGTTTTCTTCATCTTTTTCTAGTATTTACAATTTATGTAACACTTATGCAATTGTTTGATTTTAGCATGAGTGGCTAAACACCCATTGTTCTGGGGTTGTGATTTAGCCATGGATATTGTTGTTCGACATTAGTTTAACCTTGATTTTAATTCACTCAATATATGGTTGTTTCTTCAATTCTGTGTTTAATTGCTTAATTGTCTGGCCATCAGTTAGATTCTATATACTATCTATGTTATGCTGGGGAAAATCGTATATAGATTAGAGAAGAATTGAAGAGAGCGCGATCTTAACCCTTTAGGGGAGTGGATTTGTGGTTAGGACAGGAATATACCTAGTCACCGTGCTTAATTAAATATCGTAATCTTAGCGCGTTCTGATAGATTAATTTCATAGGAATATAGGCATTAATCTGTTGAGAATAGGCGAGTAGTGCTTCGGGAGAAGGCTATGAGAGCATTTATCGATTATTTAGCAACCATGAGTGAATTATATGAAAGGGAGAGTTAATTATAACACAATACGGATGGTGAAACAATCACAACCCTGGAATATTTGTCTCTATTGAATACACAACAATCAACTCGTTACTTGATAATTAGTTATTTCGTAGAATCGTAGTATAAAATAGTTACATTCCTGGATTTTTATTTTGGCTTGATTAAATAAAAATTATAGTGATTTAGTAAGTAGTTTACACAAGTCTCTATGGGTTCGACACTCGATTTATCATTATATTACTTGTACGGCCACGTATACGTGCGTGTGCGTTTGGGACCAACAGACACCCTCGCCTATACCCAATAAGTTTAAAATGTCTGACGTTCCCAAATATGATAGAACAACTGACCCACGCGACCATGTGACTGCTGTCACTACTGGGATAAAAGGCAACGACTTAACGAAACAAGAGATTGAATCAGTCCTTGTCAAAAAATTTGGGGAAACACTTACCAAAGGGGACCTAACCTGGTATTCTCTTCTCCCTGAAAATTCTATTGACTCTTTCGCTGAGCTTGCAGATTCGTTTATAAAATCACACTCTGGTGCACAAAAAGTTGAGAAGAAAATGGAAGACATATTCAAAATAAGACAAGGAGACACGGAACTACTCTGTGAGTTTATAGATAGGTTTCAACAAGAAAGAATGCAATTACCCAGGGTGCCTGATAATTGGGCATCCATGGCATTTGCAAGCAACCTAAACGATAAAAGCTCATAAGCCACGAGATGACGTAAGTAAAGTCTAAGAGAATTCCCCGCTACAACATGGAATGATGTATATAATAGGTATAGTACTAAACTCAGAATAGAAGAAGATATCATTGCTCGAACAAGAGATGAAGATCATTCCAGATCCAGATGTTCTGAATCAGATAGAAGATCAGGTAAAAACAGGTACGATCCTTACTTAGGACCCTCGGGACGCGATATCCGCCCCAGGTTCGAAAACACTAGGTCGGACTATAGACCACAAGGAAGAGACGTAGTCTCATCCTCGTCTAGATCCAGAAAAGATCGAGATGAACGACCTAGAGGTAGTACTCAAATTGGGGATCATACCTTTAATGTAAGTACTACTGAACTTGTCTCAATATTGAGGAACATGGGAGATAAGGTTAAGTGGCCCAAAGAGATGCAATAAAATACAAGTAGAAGAAACCCAGATCGTTGGTGTGAATTTCACAATGATCATGGGCACAAAACTGCGGATTGCAGATTTTTACAAGGTGAAGTAGAAAATTTATTAAAACAAGTCTATTTAACAGAATTGTTTAGTGATAAAGGTAAACAGGAATATATGAGGAACAAGCAGGAGCGTCCAAAGCCTCCTTCTCCAAAACGAACCGTCAACGTGATACACGAGGGTGAAGAAGTAAATGGAGTGATTTTCAAAACAACCACAAAGTTCACAATTACACATGGGAA
>ML339456.1:0-57885 GCA_005239505.1 Nicotiana paniculata
CACTTAAAGTGGAAAAACTCCCTTATTACCCTTACCCGGTGAAAAAGGAGGTGTGACAATAACAAGCAGATTTTATTATTACTGTTCAATTAGCCAAAGCAAAAAAATGTAATAATTTCATTTTTGTCACATTTGCTTATGCCATATATCCGTTTAATACATTAGCTATTTACTATACTGTTTTTGAATGGTTAAATGTAGTAACTCAAATTTGTATGAAACTGTGATGTTGTCACGACCCAGATTCCCAACCTTAGGGATGATGTTGCCTAACACCACACTTGCTAGGAAAGCCAATGTTAGAACTTATTTAATTAATTTCTATTAAAGTCTATGTAATTGTAACAGGACAATTTAGAAATAAACTAAATTTATTAATTCCAATGCATAAATTCACGAATAAATAAGTCGAACCACGAACTAAACATATAACTATAAGACTACCCCAGGGTCTGGTGTCATAATTCACGAACCACTAAGAATACTACAAATAATGGCTGAAAGAATTATGTATCTGTTTTGAATGAAATAAAATAGTATCTATAAAATTAAGAGAAGACTCCAGGAATCTGCGGACGCCAACAGATCTACCCTGTTTCTCCGAATGATGATGTTAGCTACTAAAATCTCCTAACTTTGGCCGGTACATGGATCTGCACAAAAGAGTGCATAATGTAGATCGGTACAACCGACCCCATGTACTGAGTAAGTGCCGAGCCTAACCTCGGCGAAATAGTGACGAGGCTACGGCGGGGCATTAACAATATAACCTGTGAATAATATATAATAAAGAAAGAAAGAAATAATAATAATAAACTAAATAACCAATAACTTGCAACAGTAAATAAAAATATCTCGGATAATTCTTTTCAGATATCAATTATAATCAACTCCTCAAATTTTCCAAGTTTCGATTTAAATCACAGTAAAAAAAATCAGAGCATGAAATCCTTTTTAACAAAATCGGAGTTTTTCAAATCCTTATTTTTGAAAATCAGTTAAACATAATTATTCTCCCTTAACACTCCTTGTTGCGACGCGCAACCCGCTCCTACCCGTCGACCCTTATTGCTCCTCCCTATATTTATATCACCCTTATTTCTCCTATTGCAGCGTGCAACTCGCTCCCACCAGACATATCATATCAGTTTATCTACGAAAACTTTCACAATTCAGGCCAAGCCTTTCACAATATTTTTGTAATCAACAATTATAAACAGAACCTGTAAAACTCATAAACTTCATCAATTATCATTTCACGATGAAACCAACCGGAAATCATATATAACAAAATACTGTCAACCAGCTCATCCTCTTTATGTATCACAATGAAATCAAGGGAATAACGAACACTTCCATAATACTTGAACAATATTTAACAACAAGTTAACTAAACCAAGTAGTCATGGAGACATCAATGAGCACAAAACAATTAAGCCAAGAATCAAATAAGTTGAAAATGGGGAAGGGATCATGTTAAATAGATAATTTGGTGGTGCATCGATACTCGTCACCTCACCTATACACCACATACATACAAATTCACATAGCATTTAATTTGGGGATTCCTATTCCCTCAAGTCAAGGTTAAACCAAGCACTTACCTCAAATTCGTAGACCACTCATTGCTCAATTACAGCTTTTCCTTTCGAACTCACCTCCAACACACTCGAATCTAATCATAATTATCTTGATATCATTAATTAAGGCTAAAGGAAGTAATTTTACTGAAAATTTATGATTTTCCTAAGTTTTCTAAAAAAAAGTTAAAACCCGACCCCGGGCCCGCTTGGTCCAAACTTGGGATTTGGACCAAATTACGTTTACCCATTCACCCCCGAGCCTGAATATGCAATTAGTTTCGAAATCCGACCCCGATTCAAGGTCAAAATTCCCTAATTCAACGCAAACCCTCAATTTTTACCATGAAAATTCTTGATTTTGGATTGAAAAGTGATGAAAAACATTGGGTAATTGAAAGAGAAGAGTTTAGGATTGTTTACCAACACCTTGGGGATGAATTTGTATGAAGAAAATCGCCTCTAGGTCTTTGTAGTTCAAAAATAGGTTCTGCCCGAGTTCTAAAACTATTTTTATATGACTGGGCAGGCCTTCATCGCGTTCGCGATGGGCCTGCGGCGTTTGTTATGGGTCAGACCCAATGGCCTTCGCGTTCGCAGGGTCTTGAAAGAGTTCGCGTAGATCTAGGCCCAGTGGCCTTCATGTTCGCGACCAGGTGGCCGCGTTCGCATAGAGTAATTGACTCCCTCTTCCCCAGGCCCGCTTAACACATCACGTTCGCATGGGCCAGCACGCGTTTGTGAAGAACAAAAATAGCCCAATGAACTTTTACTCTACGCGTTCACGAGTGAAGCAACAAAAACGCGAAGAACAAATAACTGTGCACCTGTAACAGCAAAAACAACAGTTCTTCCTAAGTTTAAAACATCCCGTAGCCTATTCGAAACTCACCCGAGCCCTCGGAGCTCTAAACTAAACATGCACGCAAGTCTAAAAATATCATACGGACTTGCTTGTGCGATCAAATCATGAAAATAACATCTAAAACTATGAATTTAACCTCAAAACTCATCATTTTTTTCAAGAGCACTTAAAGTTCATTATTTCTCAACCGGACGTCCGAATCACGTCAAATCAACTCCCATTCTCACTAAATTTCACAGATAGTACTTAAATACTATAACAAATCTGTACCGAGCTCTAAAACTAAAATACGGGCCCGATACCAATGGTTTCAAATATTATTTCATTTCTTTATTTTATTAAAAATCCAGCAAAATAATTTTCTTTAAAAATTGATTTCTAAAGCTAGGGACCTCGGAATTCAATTTCGGGCATACGCCCAAGTACCATATTTTACTGCGGACCTCCCGGGATCGTTGGAACTCAGATCAGGGTCTGTTTACTAAAAATGTTGACCCAAGTCAACTAAAACTAAATTTTAACTATAGAAATTACTATTTCTCATATTTTCACATAAAAGCTTTCTGGATTCACGCCCGGACTGTGAAGGAAAATCGAGGTAATTAAAATTAGTATTTTTAAGGCTAATGAGAATGGAATAGTGTCTTAATTTATAAGATAACCCTTTGGGTCTATCACGACCCAAATTTCCCTCCGTTGGGTATCGTGATGGCACATAGTCTTAAGGACTATGTAAGCCTAATATTCATGGAATAACAACAATAATAAATAAAATCTAATATTTCCTGAAAAGAATTCTTTATACAATGAACATATTCCCACAACCCGGTAGTACAAGTCATAAGCTTTTCAGAAGTTTACACTATAACTCCTAAATACCACTGTTCGGAAATAAGTACAACATTGTATGACAAAAAATACGACGGTGACTCCGAAACCCGCAAACGCTGTAGTGGTTTTACCTTGAGTCTCCACAATAACAACCGTGCTGCTAACTATCGATCGGTCGGCTACGCAAAAATTGGAATCTGCACAAAAATGTGCAGAAGAGTAGTATGAGCACACCACAACAGTGCCTAGTAAGTATCAAGACTAACCTCGATTAAGTAGTGACGAGGACTAGTCAAGACACCCACTGGTCTAAGAGATGAACAAGTATAAATACAGGACAACAGATATGATATTTACATAAGGTCTTCACAATATGACTAACAATACAGTAAATTCAATAAGGGAAGGAATAACAAGTGACAACGAAAAGATCATAGAATAACACAAAAAAGAAAAGAAAATGGAATTCAACTATATCCGGACGGTAAATGTACAACAAGGACAAGAAATGATTCAACAATTCCAACTACTTTTACATCAAGTTCTTAGTCATTCCCACGTGGTACCGAACCTCGGACAAATCACTACTCCTGGGTCCCAGTATCTGAACCCTAACATCGGCATCTTGTGCCCTCATTTCAAGTAATAACTGCACGGACGACTCACGTGCCAATTGGGGTCATTCCCACACATATGGTAAGTACAACAAGAGTGTCTATGCTCGACAACAACAAGGAAATCCTTAATCCGATATTAGTGCTTAACTGCGTGTATGCTTGTGCAGGTGTCCTAACATGATTAAATAACCAATAAGCATAAAGAAAGGAAAAAGGGGAAACATGTACATTGTTCTCTCACAATTGTTTTCACACGAATAAACTCACACAATAAGGGTACCATTACACAATATAAACAAACAAAGAATGCCCCCCAAGCCAACACAAGTATCACAAACAATCCCTGACATAGCCCACTTTGTCTCGCCATGTGTGCAATAGTAAAGTATATGCCCGCCTTGTTTCACCACGTGCATAAACATGTTCCCACCTTGTCTCTCCACATGCACAACTCTCAATTTCATATCATGCCTTATCACGCCGCACGTGCAATATCAATAGAAGACACGGCACGGCAGAAACCTCGTGCAAACCTCCATATCAACAACCGCACGGTAGAAACCTCGTGCATCACAACATCAAAACCACACGGAAGAAACCTCGTGCATCACATAACGAGTACAACAACAATAATGGAAATAATACAAGAAACGGTAAATATATCGACTCAAGAATCCACAACTACAAGAAAGGAAAAGCTAGTTCACAAGTAATAAACACAATGAAGAGTGCTAGGCATATTAAGAACAACTCAGCAAGGAAGGAAAATAACATGTAACAGTCGTACCTAAATGCACGGCTAAAAAACAAGAAACCAACAGAAATCCGATAACTATATGTACGGGCAAGTCAACTAAGGTAGAGTCTATCCAAACTTCCTTTAAGGTCAGCAGTTTCGAGGGTATTCAATAATTCCACTTAAGGACAAGCAACATGAAAATAATCATAACTTCAGTTAAGACCAAACAATTATAGGATGAGATGAAGATAATTACAATTAGAGATAAGCAGTTAAGAGACATAGCATGAAAGTAAAAGGAGTAAAATATTCAGATAAGTCAATTAGGAGTCAAATAGGCAAGAGAAGTAAATCCAAAAGTAAGAAATCCTACATTTAAGCAAGTAAAGATGAAACTAGAAATTAGGAAATTCAAACATGCCAAGAACAATTCATACTCAGCGAATATAAGGACCTAAGATTCCTAAAGGGCCAACTTTCCACAAATAAGTCCGAGCACGCACTCGTCACCTCGCGTACACGCACTACAATCAACATAGAAGACTCAAATCCTAAGGGGTAATTCTCCTACACAAGGTTAGGCATGATACTTACCTCAAAGACGACAACCCGGTACTCTACAATGGACTTCTTGGGTGAAAAGGCCTCCGGACGGCTCAAATCTAACCAAAACAACTTCAAAACATAAATAAAACACATAAGAGACTATTCCAGATCATAAAGTCTAAATCTTTAACAAAATCCAAAAATCGACCCAAAACTCGGCCCCCGGGCCAGCACCTCAGAACCCGATAAGTTTTTATAAAATCCGAACACCCATTCCAAAATGAGTTCAACCATACAACAATTACCAAATTTCGATACCTTTTCGTCCCTCAAATCATGAAATTTCATTTTGGGGAATTTCTTCAAAAACCAACATTTTCCCAACTAAAAACGCAATTTAAATGATAAAAACAAAGACTATATCATGGAATACATTTAATTGTAGGTGAAGAACACTTACCCACTCGATTAGCTTGAAAATCCCCAAAAATCGCTCCCAAATCCGAAGTCTAAAACTCAAAATGTGAAGAAAAATGGCTAACCCTCGTTTAAATGACACTGCCAGGACTTCGGCAGCTGCAACCACTTAGCCGTATCTGCATAACCGCAGGTGTGCATGGACAAATCGCACCGGCACTCAATTTCCGCTTCTACGCCCAAAGACCCGCTCCTGCGGTGCCGCATGTGCGGCCATTTCTCTGCATCTGTGGAGACTGACCAGACCAGCTCCACCCACACTTACGCCTCCTCCATCGCACCTGTGACCATCGCACCTGCGCCCACGGTCCACAGGTGCGATTACACCATAACTCAGCCTTCCCCAAAACCATGGAATTCATCTACGACTCGTCCGAAACACACCCGGGGCCCTCGGGACCCCATCCAAGTATACCAACAAGTTCCATACTCTAACAAGGACCCTCTCGAGGTCTCAAATCACATAAAAACACGATGAAGCTAAGAATCACACCATGAATCGAGCTTATGAACTTTCAAATCTTCAAACTTCTAAACTCGTGCCGAAACCTATCAATTCAACCCGGAATGACGCCAAATTTTGCAGACAAGTCCCAATTCACATAACGGAGTTATTCCAACTCTCGGAATCGAATTCCGACCCTGATATAACAAAATTCAACTGTGGGTAAAACTTCTCCATTTTCCAAACTTCAAATTTTCCAACTTCTCGCCGAATTGCCTCAAATTACTCTACGGACATCCGAATCCAAATCCGGACGCACGCCTAAGCTAAAAATCATCATACGAAGCTGTTGACATTATCCAAAACTTATTTCGGATATGTTTACATAAAAAGTCAAATTCCGGTCAAATTTCACCGCTTAAGCTTCCAAAACTAAAATCCTTCTTCCAATTCGACTCTGAATCATCTGGTAACTGAATCCATCCATGCACGCATGCTGATATACACAATGTGAAGCTATTCCAGACCTTATATCACCAAAAGGAGCTTAAATTCTAATAATGACCGGTCGGGTCATCACAATCTCCACCTCTAAAACAGATGTTCTTCCTCGAACGGACATAGAAAATTACCTGAATTGGAAAACAAGTGGGGGTATCTACTCTACATGTCCGACTCGGACTCCCAAGTAGCTGCCTCAACGGGCTGACCTTTCCACTACACTCGAACTGAAGGATAACTCCTTGACCTCAATTGACGAACCTGCCGGTCTAAAATGGCCATCGGCTCCTCCTCATAAGTCAATTCTTTGTCCAATTGGACAGAGCTGAAATATAACACGTGGGATGGGTCACCATGATATTTCCGAAGCATGGACACGTGATGAACTGAGGATAACCCTGGAGGAAATGCAAGTCTATAAGCCACCTCCCCCACTCTCTCAAGAATCTCAAATTGTCCGATATACCTAGGGCTCAACTTTCCCTTCTTCCCAAATCTCATGACACCCTTCAGGGGCGATACCCGAAGTAATACTCTCTCTCCAACTATGAATGCCATATCTCGAACCTTACGATCGGCGTAACTCTTTTGCCAAGACTGAGCTGCATGAAGTCGATCCTGTATAATCTTGACCTTATCTAAGGCCTCCTGAACTAAGTCTGTACCCAATAACCGAGCCTCTCCCGGCTCAAACCATCCACCTGGCGATCTACACCATCTACATCTAATTCCTCATAAGGGGCCATCTGAATGCTCGACTGATAACTATTATTATAGGCAAACTCCACTAATAGCAAGAACTGATCCCAAGAACCTACAAAGTCAATAACACAAGTGCAGAGCATATCCTCCAATCTGAATAGTACGCTCGGACTGCCCATCCATCTGCGGATGAAATGGTGTGCTCAACTCAAATGGGGTACCCAACTCACACTGAACTGCCCTTCAAAAGTGCGCGGTAAACTGCGTACCTCGATCAGAAATGATAGACACGGGCACACCCTGAAGTCGAACAATCTCTCGAATATATATCTCTGCCAACCGCTCCGAAGTATAAGTACTTGCCACTGGAATGAAATGTGCTGATTTAGTCAATCTATCCACAATAACCCAAACTGCGTCGAATTTCCTCTGAGTCCGTGAGAGTCCAACAACAAAGTCCATAATGATACACTCCCACTTCCACTCAGGAATATCTATCTGCTGAAGTAACCCACCGGGTCTCTGATCCTCATATTTCACCTGTTGACAATTCAAACAACGAGCCACATAAGCAACATATCATTTTTCATCCTTCGCCACCAATAATGCTGTCGCATGTTCTGATACATCTTGGCTGCACCCTGGTGAATAGAATACTTAGAACTGTGAGCCTCCTCAAGAATCAACTCACGAAGGACATCGACATTGGGAACACATATACGACCCTACATCCTCAAAACACCATCACCTCCAACTGTAACCTTCTTGGCACCATCGTGCCGAAATGTGTCCCTAAGGACCATCAAGTGCGGCTCATCATCCTGCCGATATCTGATACGCTCGAATAAGGAAGACCGAGTAACTGTACAAGCTAGAATATGGCTAGGCGAAATATCGAACCTCACGAGCTGATTAGCCAAAGTCGGAATATCTGATGCTAACGGTCTTTCATCGAATAGAATAAGTGCAAGGCTGCCAATACTTACTGCCTTCCTACTCAATGCATCGGCCACCACATTGGCCTTCCTCGGATGATACAATATAGTGTTGTCATAATCTTTCAATATCTCTAACCATCTTCTCTGTCTCAAATTAAGATCCTTTTGCTTGAACAAGTACTGGAGGCTACGATGATTCGTGTAAACCTTACATGCCACTCTATAAAGATAGTGCCTCAATATTTTCAACGCATGAACAATGGCTGCCAACTCTAAGTCATGGACATGATAATTCTTCTCATGAAACTTTAACTGCCGAGACGCATATGCTATCACCCTGCCCTCTTGCATCAATACCGCTCCCAACCCAACACAGGAAGCATCACAATATACCGTGAAAGATCCTGAACCTGATGCTAACACCAATACCGGTGCTGAAGTCAAGGCTGTATTGAGCTTCTGAAAGCTCGCCTCACACTCATCCGACCATTTATATGGGGCACCCTTCTGAGTCAATCTCGTCATTGGGGCTTCTATAGACGAGAACCCCTCCACAAAATGACGGTAGTATCCCGCCAAACCCAAGAAGCTCCTGATTTCCGTGGCGGAAGTGGGTCTAGTCCAGTTCTTGACTGCCTCTATCTTATTAGAATCTACCTGAATACCCTCGGCTACTGAATCTAACCAGAATTCACAGTTTGAAAATTTTTCATACAACTGATTATCCTCAAAGTCTGGAGTGCTATACGGATGTGCTGATCATGCTCCTCCCGACTACGGGAGTATATAAGAATATCATCAATGAACACAATTACAAATGAATCCAGATAAGGCTTGAAAACTCGATTCATCAGATTCATAAAGGTTGCTGGGGCATTAGTCAAGCCAAAAGACATCACCAAAAATTCATAATGCCCATACCTTGTCCGAAAGGCTGTTTTAGGAACATCGGACGCCCTAATCTTCAACTGATGATAGCCCGATCTCAGATCAATTTTCGAAAACACACTGGCACCCTGAAGCTGATCAAATAAATCATCAATTCTCGGCAATGGATACTTATTTTTGATAGTAACTTTATGCAACTGCCGGTCATCTATACATATTCTCATCGATCCATCCTTCTTCTTTACAAACAAAACCGGTGCACCCCAGGGCGAGACACTAGGCCTGACGAAACCATTATCAAGCAGGTCTTGCAACTGTTCTTTCAATTCTGGTAGGGTCATCCGGTATGGAGGAATAGAATGGGCTGAGTGGACGGAGCAACATCAATACAATAATCGATATCCCTGTCGGGTGGCATCCCCGACAGGTCTGCAGGAAACACTTCGGGAAACTCCCGAACAATAGGCACTGACTCTATTAAAGAAACCTCGGCATCAGAATCACAAAAAAATATGAGCCAATGTCATGACCCCAAATCCTAAGCCGGCCGTGATGGCACCTATCATGGAACTAGGCTAGCCAACCATTTCAGATTATCAATATATCCCATAATTTCACCAAAATTTAGCATATTTTAAAAATATCAGAAAGAGATAAACAAATACACACTTCCCCAAACCCTGGAGTAAACTGTCATGAGCATCTAAGATTGAAAATACAATGTACAACAATGAATTGCTACAACAAAAGTCTAAGGTACAAAAGACCAAAAGAAACTATAAGTTGAGGGAAGGAAAGGAGGTGAGCTGGGGAAGCTGAGCAGCTACCTCAATCCTCAAACAACTCCAAGCTCGTCCGAAAATAAACTAGTGGGATGGTCCGGTACCTGGATCTGCACACAGAGGTGCAAGGAGTAACGTGAGTACGCCAACTCAGTAAGTAATCAATGTAACTAAAACTTGAGTGTAGTGACTAGCCCTTTAAATCATGTAAATCCATATAATGAATAACAGTGGAAATGAATAAATCAAATCAGAAATCTACAATTCCGAATATTTCATAAAACTCCGATTTCCATTTCAAAAAATCTCGTATGAAAACTTTTGTCCAACATTTATTATCAGAGGCTCGGTGTAAAAAAGAGTGAAAACAACATTTCCATAAAATATAAGCCCCCCCAGGCACAATATCACTCACAATAAAGCCTCTCGGGCAAGCTTCTCAGTCACCCGTGACTCCACTATCAGCATCTCATGCTCTCACTTAACACTCGTACTCAGTAAGTACCATGAACCCACACAACTGCTGCAGCGGGAAGCCCGCTCCACTACATTTATACATATATATATATTTATACTGTTGTGGCATGCAGCCCGACCCATATATATAACATATATTGTTGCGGCGTGCAGCCCGATCCATATAATAGTCGACTGTGCTCACTGGGGGTGTACAGACTCCTGGAGGGGCTCCTTCAGCCCAAGCACTATATCTGCTGCGGCGTGCAGCCCGATATAATATGCATATTGCTGCGGCGTGCAGCCAGATCCATATGTAACATATATTGCTGCGGCGTGCAGTCTGATCCATATATATATAATCTATTTTACTGCGGCGTGCAGCCCGACACACATAAAATATACATAACACATGTATTGTTGCGGCGTGCAGCCCGCCCCTAACTATCCTCACATACTCGACGCTTGGCCTGACACATATATATTGCTGTGGCGTGCAGCCCGATCCATAGCTATCCTCACATACTCGGCCATCGGCCAGACTCAGTCACCCTCACAAGCCACTTGGGCAATTTATCTCGACTTACGGGACTCAGCCCAAAATACTTTTAAGAGTTTTCAAAGCAGTGTGATAACAGTGAAAATAACAACAAGTAGGAAACAATGACTGAGTTCACAATTTACTAACATGATAGTGGTAGAATAGTGTAAAAGTACCCCCTGAGGGTCTAAACACGTCGACACAAGGCCCGAAACATGGAAAATACCCCTGACGGTCTAAACAGATCGGCACAAGGCCCCAGACATGGCTCTCAGCCCATAAACAAGTATAAACTTCTGAAAGACAGGATGTCGTGAGGTTTCAAATTGAATACGTGGCTTAATAGTCGCTACGGGATGGACTAAGTCACAATCCCTATCGGTGCACGCCCCTACGCTCGTCACCTAGCATGTGCGTCACCTCATTTACCAACACAATAACAAATAACGGGGTGTCATACCCTCAGGTTTAGAGTTACAATCGTTACTTACCTAAAAACAGCCCAAAAGCTACTACGCGATGCGCTTGCTCCTCGAATTGGCTTCCAAATGCTCCGGATCTAACCAAAATCAGATTAACATCATCAATACATGCTAACGGAACAAAACCCAATCGAAAGATATAAATTTTAACACAATTCTCAAAATTCAGCCAAAATCGAGCCCATGGCCCACGT
The DNA here is from genome assembly GCA_005239505.1 of Nicotiana paniculata. Classification (NCBI taxonomy): domain Eukaryota; kingdom Viridiplantae; phylum Streptophyta; class Magnoliopsida; order Solanales; family Solanaceae; genus Nicotiana; species Nicotiana paniculata. The sequence continues at coordinate 11,585 of ML339456.1, forward strand.
CTCGAAATTTGATAAAATTTACATCATTAGAAACCTCGTCCTCCCACGATTCTACACAAACCAAGAAAACCACAATCGGACCACAATTGCCTACCCAAATTGCCAAAAGAATTTTCCAAACCTCCTCCCATTTTTCAAAACTTTTTCTACTTTAATCCTTCAAATTACAAGCCTAATCCGAACAAAATAGCATAGAAACGAGTTTTATAATCCGGGAACTTACCTCCACTGAAGAACCTCGAATTCTTTCTTCAATTTTCTCTCAAACAAGCTCCACCCGCATGCAACAACAGAAGAATGACTAAAATTTCGCGGAGGCACCATTTTATACTATTCTGCGTAGTTAATCCGCACCTACCGACCTTTCCTCGCACCTGCGGACCCGCACTTGCGGTCCCACGTGTGCACCTGTGAAAACCCACTAACAATCCAATTCTCGCACCTGCGGTCCCTTTTCCGCACCTGCGGCTTTGCAGGTGCGCCTAATGCTTCGCACCTATAGTTTTCTCCTGCCTGGCCTATTTTCGCACCTGCGCAGGTTCCTTCGCACCTGCAGCTGCCCTTCCACAGGTGAGGCTACACCAAAAGATTCACACCAACATTTATTTGCTACAAATTTCCTAAGTCCGAACCTCCGCTAACCATCCGAAATCAATCCCAAGCCCCTCGGGGCCCCAACAAAGCATACCAACACACCCGATAACATCATCCAAACTTAGTCGAGCCTCCGAAACACCAAAAACAACACAAAAACACCAAAATTACATCAAATTCAAACCTATAAACTTTGAAACTTGTAAATCTCGCCAATGATGCCGAAACCAACCAAAACACATCCAATTGACCTAAAAATTTGCACAAATATCCAAAATGACATTATGAACCTGCTCCAACTGTCAGAATTCCATTCAGACCCCTGTAACCTATTTTCCACTGCCGACCGAAAATCGCCAAAAAGTAACCTTCGCAAATTCAAGCCTAATTCTACATCGGACATCAAAACTTCATTCCGAACACACTCATAAGTCCCAAATCACCTAGCGAAGCTATCTGAGCCATAAAATCTGCATTCTGAGGTCGTTTACCAATAAGTCAACTCTCAGTTTTACTTTTTAACTATTAGGCTACTTTAAGAGACTAAGTGTCTCAATCCTCACCACGACCACTCTGAATCCAAACCATCCGACCCAACACAACATAAACATGCTAAGAAATATATTATAAATCAAAAAAGGGGTATGCGGGCCTAATCTCACGAAACGATCGGCCGGGTCGTTACATCCTCCCCCTATTAAACAAACGTTTGTCCTCGAACGGCTCTAGAAACATACCTAGAGTCTCGAATAAGTGAGGATATCTGCTTCGCATCTCCCGCTCGATCTCCAAGGTGGCATCCTCCACCGGCTGTCCTCTCCACTGAACCTTCACTGAAGCTATGTCCTTAGACCTCAGCTTTCTTACCTGACGACCCAAAATAGCCACTAGCTCTACCTCATATGACATATCACCCTCGATCTGAACTGTGCTGAAGTCCAAAACATGAGACGGTTCACCAACATACTTCCGGAGCATTGAAACATGGAACACCGGATGAATAATCGACAAGCTGGGAGGCAAGGCAAGTATATAAGCCACCTCCCCAATCCTCTGAAGCACCTCAAATGGCCCAATGAACCTAGGACTCAGCTTTCCCCTCGTCCCGAACCGCTTAACACCCTTCATGGGTGACACCTTCAGCAACACCTTATCCCCAACCATGCAAAGAACATCTCGGACCTTCCGGTCCGCATAACTCTTCTGCCTACACTGCACCGTGCGAAGCCACTCCTGAATCAATTTCACCTTACCCAACGTATCCTGAACTAGGTCTGTGCCCAATAGCCTAGCCTCTCCTGGCTCAAACTAACCAACCGGAGATCTGCACCTCCTACCATATAAAGTCTCATACAGAGCCATATGGATACTGGACTGATAACTATTATTATATGCAAACTCTGTGAGTGGCAGAAGCTGGTCCCATGAACCCCCAAAATCAAGGACACATGCACGCAGGATATCCTCCAAAATCTGAATAGTACGCTTCGACTGCCTGTCAGTCTGGGGATGAAACGCTGTGCTCAACTCGACCTGAGTACCCAACTCTCTTTGTACGGCTCTCTAAAACTGAGATGTGAACTGAGTACCTCTGTCAGAAATGATAGAAACTAGAACCCCATGCAATCGGACAATCTCCCTGATATAAATCTCAGCTAACCGCTCCGAAGAATAAGTTGTACCAAACGGAATGAAGTGCGCGGACTTGGTTAGTCAATCCACAATAAACCATATAGCATAAAACCTCCTCGAAGTCCGTGGGAGTCCAACTATGAAGTCCATGGTGATCCACTCCCACTTTCACTCCGGAATATCAAATCTCTGAAGCAGTCCACCTGGCCTCTGGTGCTCATACTTGACCTGCTGACAGTTGAGACACCGAGCCACAAACTCCACAATATCTCTCTTCATCTGCCTCCACCAATAATGCTGTCTCAGATCCTGATACATCTTCGCGGCACCCGGATGGATGGAATACCGCGAACTATGGGCCTCAGCTAGAATCAAATCTCGAAGCCCATCCACATTGGGAACGTAAATCCGGCCCTACATCCTCATGACCCCATCATCACCAATAACCACATCCCTGGCATCACCGCGACGGACCTTGTACTGAAGAACAAGCAAGTGTGGATAATCATACTGGCGTGCTCTGATCTAATCATAAAGAGAAGACCTGGAGGCTACACAAGCCAATACCCGTGGAGGCTCTGATATATCCAATCTCACCAACTGACCTGCTAAAGCCTGAACATCAAGTGGTAAAGGCCGCTCTGCTACTGGAAGGTAGGCTAATTGTTAATCCCGTACCTTAGCATTAAGATGTGCCGTAGTAAATCTGCATGATTTCGAAGGATTATGTCTATTAGGAGGTTATAGAGAGTTTAAGACATTATTAAGAGACTTTGTAAGTTTACAACCTTGATGCCGTTAGATACTATGTTAGTGTGATATTTTCTTTTAAGTGAAGTATTTTAGTAAAAGTTTTATAAGTATATTTTTAGATAGTTACCATTATTACTATTTTCGAATATGATAAATTATACTCAAAATATGAGAAAGTTTATGAGATTTTATTTATTGTAAAAATAAAAATTATTTTCTCACAAGAAAAGAAGATTATCTTTTTATAATTTTAAGAATTACACGTACGAAAATTTGTACTCTTTATATGAGATTAGGAAAATTAGAAGTTGAAAAATATATATGTATTTTTACATGAATATTTTAAATAATATTGTATGTATTTATTTTACATGGTACCGCATGACCATGATAGTAAGTTATATAAAGTGAGTTAAAAGTGAGTCCCTGAAATTTATGGTATGGTTGTTGTGTCTTTGTGTAATGGAGCCTAACTATTTTCAGTTAGCACATATATGTCACTCTATGTTGTAAAGTTAATTTCTTAGTGATTCATTAGGCATTCCAGTTTTTACATGGGTAATGATGAGCCATGTCTAACATGTTAGATAGCTTTTAAACTATTATTTTGTGGAATTTTTTTAAATATATTAAATACTAAAATATGGGGATAAGTATGTGTTGGATATATCTTGTATTGGTAAGAACTATTTGTCAAAAATATAGCACTTCCACCGCCAATACATGGCTAGGTGGAAGCCAAACAGTGAATGGTCATTTGCTTTCATTTTGGCAAAAGAAACACATATAATATATATACTTCTTTGTATAACATTTACCCTCTTTTTTGGGTGAAGAATGATTCACAACGATTTGCATCTCTTAATTAGTTAATGACTAATTCATTCTTCTTGGAAATTCTTGGTAAAGTGACGGATTGAACAACTCCAAGAATTCTCCAAATTGCACTTTGTTCCTCTATATTCACTAGGAAAAACAAATGGATGGTTCATATGTGAGTGGATGGACAACTTATTTGGAAGACTTTTCAATGGAAAATAATAATTCATGTTCTGAGGATGATAGTTTTGGTTGCCTTTCTTTGTTATCTGATGATGATTCTCATGTTGTTGCTTGGAAAGAATTGTAACACCAATAATCAAGTCTTGAATTTATATAATTCTCCTATGGGTTGCTCAAATTGAATTTGAAGAAACCAAAGAACAAGAAAATCTCTGATCCTGATTTAGAAGACACTGCTAGCTCTCCTGTCAACAATCCTAAATTACTTAAGGAGAGGTTTCGGCCGAGGTAGTCTTTGCATAAGCAACGAGGTTTTCATACAACTTATTCCATGTTTTGTTGCAATTAACGTGTGTTAGAGGAGTGTCAAGAGAATCGACTCAGGTATGTTAAGGCCATCCCTTATTTCTTTTTGGCATGATTCAAATTATATAGAAGAAACGAGCAAATGCACAATTTCCACAAATTACTTTATTCATAGGAATACTAGGGGTGTCTATATTCTTGATTCCCCGTATAAATTATTATAATATTTTGTTCATGGATCCCACAAAAATACGTATTTTATAATATTTATCTGAAAGGCATATTGATTTTTATGGCATTCTGAGAAAATCTTATTGACGTATTTCTTATGCATTTCATGCATTTATACATGTACATTGACCCATGAACAGATGGCGTTATATACGCGTATATATGTATATTATATTTATATGGGATATGGGAAAAAGGTTATGGCGTTATATACGCACCACCACCTGATCAACTGGTATACTTTGATGATTTGCCACAATAGCAGAGATGATATGATGGGACGCCCTCATAGGCTTGATGATGTTATGTTATGTACAGACCTATGCATTATATGACATTATAAATATTTCATGATTTACAGAGCTATCCAGACTTACAGGTTGATTATATGTGTCCTTAATTAATGTTGACTTATTATTACGTTTCAGTTCTGCCTTACATACTCAATACATTATTCGTACTGACGTCCGTTTGTTGATGACACTGCATTCATGCCTGCATATATAGATAATCAGATTGACGAGACCTCATAGTATACGAGGTTTGAATTCAGTGAAGGATCGGTAAGACTCCACCTCATTCGGAGTGCAGCCGAGTCTATGAGTCATTGTGTCAGAGTTTTGCTATAGACGTATGGGTAAGCCGGTGGCTTGTCCTGTTTGATGTTAAATAATCTTAGAAGCTTTGTAGACAGAGGTTCATTTTGTACAGTATGTCAGAGGCCTTCACGGCCCATATGTATTCATGTTTTAAGAACAATAGTTTATTGATATAGTCTTTCCTACTATGAGTCGTGGCCATGTGAGCCCGTGATAGTTACAAAAGGAACGAGTTCAGCTAACTCGACCTATGTATGTTATAGTTTTGGTCAAACAATCATGACTTACACACTGGTTCGCTCTAGGCCAGCACGACACTGAGTGACAGCCATGCCTCACCAGGTTCGAGGCGTGACACTAAACTCCCCAAACTCTCCGCTCTGCGATTCAGGGCATCAACCACTACATTGGCCTTCCCCGGATGATATAATATAGTAAGGTCATAATTCTTGAGAAACTCCAACCATCTCCTCTGACGCAAATTCAGATCCTTTTGCCTAAGCAGATGCTGCAAACTACGGTGATCAGTGAAAATCTCACAATGCACTCCATACAAATAATGACGCCAAATCTTCAAGGCGTGAACAATAGCTGCTAGCTCAAGATCGTGCACCGGATAATTTTTCTCGTGCACCTTCAACTGTCTGAACGCGTAGGCAATCACCCTACCGTCCTGCATCAAAATCGCTCCGAGGCCAACTCTCGAGGCATCACACTAAATTGTATAAGAACCTGAACCCGTAGGCAAAATCAATACCAGAGTTGTAGTCAAATCTGACTTGAGCTTCTGAAAAATCCCCTCACACTCCTCAGTCCACCTGAATTGAGAACCCTTCTGGGTCAATATGTTCATAGGTGCTGCAATAGATGAAAATCCCTCTACGAAACGGCGGTATTATCCTGACAAACCAAGGAAACTGCGAATCTCAGTAGCTGATGACGGTCTAGGCTAATTCTGCACCGATTCTACCTTCTTCGGATCAACCTGAATACCCTCACTGGACACCACGTGCCCCAAGAATGCTACCAAATCAAGCCAGAACTCACACTTCAAAAATTTTGCATACAATCTCTTCTCTCTCAAGGTCTGAAGCACAACTCTCAAATGATGCTCATGATGCCCCCGAGATCGGGAATACACCAAGATATCGTCAATGAACACGATGATGAAAGAATCCAGATAAGGCCAGAATACACTGTGCATCAAGTGCATAAAGGCTTCTGGGTCATTGGTCAGCCCAAATGACATAACCAGGAATTCATAATGACCATATCTAGTCCTGAAAGCAGTCTTCGGGATGTCTGGCCCCCGAATCTTCAACTGATGATAGCCGGAACGCAAGTTAATCTTATAAAATACTCTGGCACCCTGCAACTGATCAAAAAAGTCATCTATACGAGGCAAGAGATACCGGTTCTTCACCGTAACTCTGTTCAGCTGTCGATAATCAATACACATACGCATAGAACCATCCTTCTTCTTTACAAACAAAACCGGTGCACCCCAATGTGACACACTAGGCCAAATGAACCCCTTATCTAGGAGTTCCTGAAGATGCTCTTTTAATTCCTTTAGCTCTGTTGGTGCTATACGATAAGGTGGAATAGACATAGGCTGAGTGCCTGGCACCAGGTCGATACTAAAATCAATGTTCCTGTCAGGTGGCATACCTGTTAGGTCTGCAGGAAACACGTCCGGAAAGTCACGGACCACAGGAACCAAATCAATAGCAGAAGTCTCACCACTGGCATCCCTCAAAAATCCAGATACGATAAACACCCCTTCTCAACCATACGCTGAGCCTTCAGGTAGGAAATCACCCTGCTAGGCACATAATCAGAAGAACCTGTCCACTTAACCCTCGGACATCCGGGCATAGCTCAGGTCACGGTCTTAGCGTGACAATCAAGAACGACATGACACGGAGATAACCATTCCATGCCTAATATCACATCAAAATCGACCATGCTGAGTAACAGTAGGTCCACTCGGGTCTCCAGACCCCCAATGGATATCACACATGACCGATACACACGGTCCACAATAACAGTATCGCCCACTGGAGTCGACACATGAATATATGTAACTAAAGAATCACATGGCATATCCATAAAATGGGAAAAATATTAAGAAACATAGGAATATGTAGAACCAGGGTCAAATAAAGCCAAAGCATCTCGGCAACAGACTAAGATAATACCTGCGATCACTGCATCGGAGGCCATAGCATCTGGACTGGCTGGAAATGCATACATACGGGCCTGACCTCCACCTGCTCGACCTCCCCCTCTAGGGCGGCCTCTAGCTGATTGACTACCACCCCTGGCTGCCTGGGTGGGTGGTGAAGTAACTGGAGCTGAAGTCGAAGGCTGGCTCCTCTGCTGAGATGGACCTCCAAGAAGATGAGGACACTGCCTACTCATATGCCCGAACTCTCCACACTCATAACAGCTCCCTGGAGCTTGAGACTGGGACTGAAATGAACCCCTCTGGCACCAGAATGGCCACTAGGAGAACCATGCATAGAAGATCCCTGAACTGATGGTGCTCGAGCTGCACTTTGGGCTGGAAGGGCACCGAATGAAGAATGGCCTGGCTGAAAACCGCGGGGACCATGCCCTGAAGATGCACCACTATAGGCTGGGCGGCCTGACCGATGAGGCCTAAAAGATGGACCCCTGCCATGCTGAAACTTCCCCATGGAAGGAAAACCACTAGAACCACCCGATCCACGAGGCCTCTTGGCCTCCCTCTCTACCTGCTCCTGGCAGCGAACTGACTCAATATCTCGAGCAATATCAACAACCTGCTCGAATGTAGCATCTGATACTCTCTCCCGGGTCATGAAAAGGTGGAGCTGATAAGTAAGGCCATCTATAAACCTCCTAATCCTCTCCCTATCAGTAGTGACCAACTCGGTGGCATCATGAGCCAACTCCGAAAACCGCATCTCGTACTGCATCAATGATAGCTCCCCCTCACGCAACTGCTTAAAATGCCTGCGCTGCTCCTCCCGGTGAGACTGGGGTACACACTTCTCAAAGAAGATAGTGGAGAACTGCTGCCAGGTAAGGGGTGCTGAACCAACAGGCCTACGCCTCTCAAAAGACTCCCACCAAGTGAAGGCAACACTAGAGAACTGAAAAGCAGCAAATGAGACCCCACTGGTCTCCAAAATCCCAGCAGTACGCAGCATCCTCTGGTACTTATCTAGAAAATCCTAGGCATCCTCGCCCTCAGCACCACTAGATGTCGGAGAATGTAGTCTACTAAACCTCTCCAGCCTACGCTGCTCATCATCTGGCATAGCTGGGACCACGAAGTCCTGTATTGGAGCAACCGGCTGGGCTGGAACCGCCCCTAGTGTCTACTGTCCCTGAGTAGCTTGCTCAGGTGTCCAGTAAATTGGAGTCTGACTGCCTCCCCTAGCTTGAGAAGTACCGGCAACTTCCTTAGCAAGGATGGTACACACCGTCAAGATCTGGGCCAAGGTCTCCTAAAGACCTGGAATAACAATAGGCACTGCCGGTTCCTGAGCCTGCCCCGCTGGAGTATCTGTGGCAATTATTTGACCCTGAACAGTAGAGGGATCAACTGGCACTGCCCTGGCTGGCCCTTACCTCTACCACAACTTGACCCCTCGCTGGTTTAGCTGGTGGCTGATCGCCCTGATCGGTGGCGCGAGTCCTCACCATCTGTGAGAGAATGAAACAACAGAAGTTTAGATTTCAAGAATCAATAAAATGGCACGACATCATTCAAGAGAAATGAGATTGTTCCTAAGGGTTTTGTAGCCTCTCGAAGATAAGCATAGACGTTTCCGCACCGATCCGCAAGACTTTACTATACCTGCTCATGACCGTTGATTCCTATGTGACCTAGGCTCTGATACCAACTTGTCACGACCCCAAATCCTAAGTCGGCCGTGATGGCGCCTATCATGGAACTAGGCTAGCCAACCATTTCAGATTATCAATATATCCCATAATTTCACCAAAATTTAGCATATTTTAAAAATATCAGAAAGAGAGAAAGAAATACACACTTCCCCAAAACCTGGAGTCAACTGTCATGAGCATCTAAGACTAAAAATACAATGTACAACAGTGACTTGCTACAACGAAATTCTGAGGTACAAAAGACCAAAAGAAACTATAATCTAAGGGAAGGAAATGAGGTGAGCTGGGGACGCTGAGCAGCTACCTCAATCCTCGAACAACTCAAAGCTCGTCTGGAAATAAACTAGTGGGATGGTCCGGTACCTGGATCTGCACACAGAGGTGCAGGGAGTAACGTGAGTACGCCAACTCAGTAAGTAATCAATGTAACTAAAAACTTGAGTGTAGTGACGAGCCCTTTAAATCATGAAAATCCATATAATGAATAACAATGGAAATGAATAAATCAAATTAGAAATCTACAAATTCCGAATATTTCATAAAACTTCGGTTTCCATTTAAAAAAATCTCGAAGAAAATCTTTTGTCCAACATGTATTATCAGAGGCTCGGTGTAAAGAAGAGTGAAAACAATGTTTTCATAAATATAAGCCCCTGGGGAATAGTATCACTCACAATAAATCCTCTCATTCACTCGTGACTCCACTATCAGTATCTCATGCTCTCACTTAACAATCGTACTCAGTAAGTACTATGAACCCACACAACTGTTGTGGCTGGCAGCCCGCTCAACTATATTTATACATACATATATGTATTTATACTGCTGCGGCGTGCAGCCCGATCCATATATATAACATATATTGCTGCGGCGTGCATCCCGATCTATATAATAGTCGACTGCGCTCACTGGGGGTGTACAGACTCCAGGAGGGGCTCCTTCACCCCAAGTGCTATATCTGCTGCAGCGTGCAGCCCGATCCAATATGCATATTGCTGCGACGTGCAGCCCGATCCATATATAACATATATTGCTGCGGCTTGCAACCCGATTCATATATATATAATCTATATTACTGCGGTGTACAGCCCGACCCACATATAATATATATAACACATGTATTGCTGCGGCGTGCAGCCCGTCCCTTAACTATCCTCACATACTCGGTGCTTGGCCTGACCCATACATACTACTGCGGCGTGCAACCCGATCCATAGCTATCCTCACATACTCGGCCCTCGGCCTGACTCGGTCACCCTCACAAGCCACTTGGGCAATTTATCTCGACTTACGGGACTCAGCCCAAAATACTTTTCAGAGTTTTCAAAGCAGTGTGATAACAGTGAAAAAAACAATAAGTAGGAAACAATAAAAATAACAACAAGTAGGAAACAATGACTGAGTTCACAATTTACTAACAAGATAGTGGAAGAATAGTGTAAAAGTACCCCCTGAGGGTCTAAACAGGTCGGCACAAGGCCCCAAACATGAAAAATACTCCTGAGGGTCTAAACAGATCGGCAAGAGGCCCCAGACATGGCTCACAACCCATAAACAAGTATAAACTTCTGAAAGACAGGATGTCGTAAGGTTTCAAATCGAATAGGCAGCTTAATAGTCTCTACGGGACGGACCAAGTCACAATCCCTATCGGTGCACGCCCCCACGCTTGTCACCTAGCATGTGCGTCACCTCATTTATCAACACAATAAGAAATAACGGGGTGTCATACCCTCAGGTTTAGAGTTACAATCTTTACTTCCCTCAAAACAGCCCAAAAGCTACTCCGCGATGCGCTTGTCCCTCGAATTGGCTTCCAAATGCTCTGGATCTAACCAAAATCAGATTAACATCATCAATACACGCTAAAAAAACAAAACATAATTGAAAGATATAAATTTTAACACAATTCTCGAAATTGGGCCTAAATCGAGCCCAGGGCCCACATCTCGGAATTCGATAAAATTTACATCACTAGGAACCTCGTCCTCCCACGATTCTACACATACCAAGAACACCACAATCGGACCATAATTGCCTACCCAAATCGCCAAAAGAATATTCCAAACCTCCTCCCATTTTTCCAAACTTTTTCTACTTTAATGCTTCAAATTACAGGCATAATCCGAACAAAATAGCATAGAAACGAGTTTTATAATCCGGGAACTTGCCTCCACTGAAGAACCTCGAATTCTTTCTTCAATTTTCTCTTAAACAAGCTCCACCCGCATGCAACAATGGAAGAATGACTAAAATTTCGCAGATGCACCATTTTATATTGTTCTGCCCAGTTAATCCGCACCTGCGGACCTTTCCTCGCACCTGCGGACCCTCACCTGCGGTCCCAGGTGTGCACCTGCAAAAACCCACTAACACTCCAATTCTCACACCTGCGGCTTCGCAGGTATGCCCAATGCTTTGCACCTGCGGTTTCCTCCCGCCTAGCCTATCTTCGCACCTGCGCAGGGTCCTTCGCACCTGCGGCTACCCTTCCGCAGGTGCGGCCACACCAGAAGATTCCCACCAGTAGGTATTTGCTGCAAAATTTCCTAAGTCCGAACCTCCGCTAACCATCCGAAATCAATCCCGAGCCCCTCGGGGCCCTAACCAAGCATACCAAAACACCCCATAGCATCATTCAAACTTAGTCGAGTCTTCGAAACACCAAAAATAACACAAAAAGACCAAAATTACATCAAATTCAAACTTATAAACTTTGAAACTTCTAAATCTCGCCAATGATGCTGAAACCAACCAAAACACATCCGATTGACCTGAAAATTTGCACACATATCCAAAATGACATTACGAACCTGCTCCAACTGTCGGAATTTCATTCCGACGCCAGTAGCCTATTTTCCACTGTAGACCGGAAATCGCCAAAAACTAACCTTCGCAAATTCAAGCCTAATTCTACACCGGACATCAAAACTTCATTCCGAACACAGTCCTAACTCCCAAATCACCCAACAAAGCTATCCGAGCCATAAAATTCGCATTCTGAGGTTGTTTACCAATAAGTCAACTCTCAGTTTGACTTTTTAACTATTAGGCTACTTTCAGAGAATAAGTGTCTCAATCCTCACCACGAGGCTAATCTCACAAATGGGGGAAACGAGGCTAATCTCACAAAACGACCGGCCGAGTCGTTACATCCTCCACCTCTTAAACAAACGTTTATCCTCGAACAGGTCTAGAAACATACCTGGAGTCTCGAATAAGTGAGGATATCTTCTCCGCATCTACCGCTCGGTCTCCCAGGTGGAATCCTCCACCGGCTGTCCTCTCCACTGAACCTTTACTGAAGCTATATCCTTAGACCTTAGCTTTCTGACCTGACGACCCAAAATAGCCACTGGCTCTACCTCATATGACATATCACCCTCGAGTTGAACCGTGCTGAATTCCAAAACATGAGACGGGTCACCAACATACTTCCGGAGCATCGAAATATGGAACACCAGATGAATACTCGATAAGCTGGGAGGCAAGGAAAGTCTACAAGCCACCTCCCCAATCATCTAAAGCACCTCAAATGGCCCAATCAACCTGGGACTCAGCTTTTCCCTCTTCCCAAACCGCATAACACCCTTCATGGGTGACACCTTCAGCAACACCTTATCCCCAACCACGAAAAACACATCCCGGACCTTCCGGTCTGCATAGCTCTTCTGCCTAGACTGCGCTGTGCGAAGCCGCTCCTGAATCAATTTCACCTTACCCAACGCATCCTGAACCAGGTCTGTGCCCAATAGCCTAGCCTCACCCGGCTCAAACCAACCAACCGGAGATCTGCATCTCCTACCATATAAAGCCTCATACAGAGCCATCTGGATACTCGACTGATAACTATTATTATATGAAAACTTCATGAGTGGCAGAAACTTGTCCCATGAATCCCCAAAATCAAAGACACATGCACACAATATATCCTTTAAAATATGAATAGTACGCTCCGACTGCCCATCGTCTGAGGATGAAACGCTATGCTCAACTTGACCTGAGTACCCAAATCTCTCTGTACGGATCTCCAAAACTGAGACGTGAACTGAGTACCTCTGTCAGAAATGATAGAAATAGGAACCCCATGCAATCGGACAATCTCCCTGATACAAATCTCAGCTAACCGCTCCGAACAATAAGTAGTACTAACAAGAATGAAGTGCGCGTACTTGGTCAGTCGATCCACAATAACCCATATAGCATCAAACCTCCTCGAAGTCCATGGGAGTCCAACTACGAAGTCCATGGTGATCCGCTCCCACTTCTACTCCGGAATATCAAATTTTTGAAGTAGTCCCCCTGGACTCTGGTGCTCATACTTGACCTACTGACAGTTGAGACACCGAGCCACAAACTCAACAATATCTCTCTTCATCCGCCTCCACTAGTAATGTTGTCTCAGATCCTGATACATCTTCGTGGCACCCGGATGGATGGAATACTGCGAACTATGGGCCTCGGCTAGAATCAAATCTTGAAGCCCATCCATATTGGGCACGAAAATCCGGCCCTGCATCCTCATGACCCCATCATCACAAATAACCACATCCCTGACATCACCGCGACGGACCCTGTCCTGAAGAACAAGAAAGTGTGGATCATCATACTGGCGTGCTCTGATCTGATCATAAAGAGAAGACCTGGAGGCTACACAAGCCAATACCCGTGGAGGCTCTGATAGATCCAATCTCACCAACTGACCTGCTAAAGCCTGAACGTCAAGTGCTAAAGGCCTCTCTGCTACAGGAAGGTAGGATAAACTTCCCAAACTCTCCGCTCTGTGACTCAGGAAATCAGCCACTACATTGGCCTTCCCCGGATGATATAAGATAGTGAGATCATAATCCTTGAGAAACTACAACCACCTCCTCTGATGAAAATTTAGATCCTTCTGCTTAAGCAGATGTTGCAAACTACGGTGATCAGTGAAAATCTCACAATGCACTCAATATAAATAATAACGCCAAATCTTCAAGGCGAGAACAATAGCTGCTAGCTCAAGGTCGTGCACTGGATAATTCTTCTCGTGCACCTTCAACTTTCTGGACGCGTAGGCAATCACCCTACCATCCTGCATCAAAACCGCTCCGAGGACAACTCTCGAGGCATCACAGTAAACTGTATAAGAACCTGAACCCGTGGGCAAATCAATACCAGAGCTGTAGTCAAAGCCGACTTGAGCTTCTGAAAGCTCCCCTCACACTCCTCAGTCCATCTGAACTAAGCACCCTTCTGGGTTAGTCTGGTCATAGGTGCTGCAATAGATGAAAATCCCTCTACAAAACGGCGATAGTACCCTGCCAAACCAAGGAAACTGCGAATCTCAGTAGCTGATGACAGTCTAGGCTAATTCTGCACCGCCTCTACCTTCTTCGGATCAACCTGAATACTCTCACTGGACACCACGTGCCCCAAGAATGCTACCGAATCAAACCAGAACTCACATTACAAAATTTTTGCATACAATCTCTTGTCTCTCAATGTCTGAAACACAACTCTTAAAAGCTACTCATGATCCTCCCGAGATCGGGAATACACCAAGATATCGTCAATGAACATGATGACGAAAGAATCCAGATAAGGACGGAATATACTGTGCATCAAGTGCATAAAGGCTGCTGGGGCATTAGTCAACCCAAATGACATAACCAAGAACTCATAATGACCATATCTAATCCTGAAAGCAGTCTTCAGGATGTCTGGCCCTCGAATATTCAACTGATGATAGCCGGAACACAAGTTAATCTTAGAAAATACTCTGGCACCCTACAACTGATCAAACAAGTCATCTATACGAGGCAAAGGATACCGGTTCTTCACCGTAACTCTGTTAGCTGCCGATAATCAATACACATACGCATAGAACCATCCTGCTTCTTTACAAACAATACTGGTGCACCCCAAGGTGTCACACTTGGACGAATGAACCCCTTGTCTAGGAGTTCCTGAAGCTGCTCCTTTAATTCCTTTAGCTCTACTGGTGCCATACGATAAGGTGGAATAGAAATAGGCTGAGTGCCTGGCACCAGGTCTATACCAAAATCAATGTCCCTGTCAGGTGGCATACCTGGAAGGTCTGCAGGAAACACGTCCAGAAAGTCATGGACCGCAGGCACCAAATCAATAGCAGAAGTCTCACCACTGAAGTCCCTCATGAAAGCGAGATACGATAAACATCCCTTCTCAACCATACAATGAGCCTTTAGGTAGGAAATCACCCTGCTAGGCACATAATCAGAAGAACCTCTCCACTCAACCATCGGACATTCGGGCATAGCTCAGGTCACGGTCTTAGCGTGACAATCAATAACGGCATGACATAGAGATAACCAGTCCATGCCCAATATCACATCAAAATCGACCATGCTGAGTAACAGTAGGTCCACTCGGGTCTCCAGATCCCGAATGAATATCACACACGATCGATACACAAGGTCCACAACAACAATATCGCCCATCAGAGTCGACACATGAATATATGTAACTAAAAACTCACGGGGCATATCCAGAAAATGGGCAAAGTATGAAGAAACATAGGAATATGTAGAACCAGGGTCAATAAAGCCAAAGAAACTCGGCAACAAACTGGGACAATACCTACAATCACTGCATCGGAGGACATAGCATCTGGCTAGAAATGCATACATACGGGCCTGACTTCCACCTGCTCGACCTCCTCCTCTAGGGCGGCCTCTAGCTGACTGACTACCACCCCTGGCTTCCTGGGTGGGTGGTGAAGTAACTGGAGCTGAAGTCGAAGGCTGGCTCCTCAACTGGGATGGACCTCCAAGAAGATAATGACATTGCCTCCTCATATGCCCGAACTCTCCACACTCATAACAGCTCCCTGGAGCTCGAGACTGGGACTGAAATGAACCCCTGGCACTAGAATGGACACTAAGAGAACCATGCATAGAAGACCCCTTAACTGATGGTGCTCGAGCTACACTTTGGGCTGGAAGGGAACCGAATGAACAACGGCCTGGGTGAAAACCGCGGGGACCATGCCCCGAAGATTCACCACTATAGGGTGGGCGTCCTGACCGAGGAGGCCTGAATGAACGGCCCCTGCCATGCTGAAACTGCCCCATGGAAGGAGAACCACTAGAACCACCCGATCCACGAAGCCTCTTGGCCTCCCTCTCTACCCGCTCCTGGCGGGGAACCGACTCAATATCTCGAGCAATATCAACAACCTACTCGAATGTAGCATCTGATACTCTCTCCCGGGTCATGAAAAGGAGGAGCTGATAAGTAAGGCCATCTATAAACCTCCTAATCCTCTCCCTATCAGTAGGGACCAAATCGGTGACATGATGATCCAACTCCGAAAACTACATATCGTACTGTGTCACTGATAGCTCCCCCTGACGTAGCTGCTCAAAATGCCTGTGCTGCTCCTCCCGGTGAGATTGGGGTACATACTTCACCAAGAAGATAGTGGAGAACTGGTGCCAGGTAAGGGGTGCTGAACCAACAGGCCTACGCCTCTCAAAAGACTCCCACCAAGTGAAGGCAACACCAAAGAACTGAAAAGTAGCAAATGAGGCCCCACTGGTCTCCAAAATCCCAGCAGTACGCAGCATCCTCTTGCACTTATCTAGAAAATCCTGGGCATCCTCGCCCTCAGCACCACTAAATGTCGGAGGCTGTATTATACTAAACCTCTCCAGCCTACGCTGCTCATCATCTGGCATAGCTGGGACCACGAAGTCCTGAAATGGAGCAACCGGCTGGGCTGGAACCGCCCCCGGTGTCTGCTGTCCCTGAGTAGCCTTCTCAGGTGTCCGGGCAACTGGAGTCTTACTTCTCCCACAGCCCGAGAAGTAGCGACAACTTTCTGAGCAAGGGTGGTACACACCGTCAAGATCTGGGCCAAGGTCTCCTAAAGACCTAGAATAACAATAGGCACTGACGGTGCCTGAGCATGCGCCACTGGAGTATCTGTGGTGGGAATTTGACCCTGAGCATTAGGGGGATCAATTGGCACTGCCTTGGCTGGCCCCTACCTCTACCACGGCCTCGACCCCTTGCTGGTCTAGCTAGTGGCTGATCACGCTGATCGGTGGCGCGAGTCCTCACTATCTGTGAGAGAATGAAACAACAGAAGTTTAGATTTCCAAAATCAATCAAATGGCACGACAGAATTCAAGAGAAATGAGATATTTCCTAAGGGTTTTGTAGCCTCTCGAAGATAAGTACAGACGTCTCCGTACCGATCCGCAAGACTCTACTATACCTGCTCATGAACATTGAGTCCTATGTGACCTAGGCTCTGATACCAACTTGTCACGACCCCAAATCCTAAGCCGGTCGTGATGGCGCCTATTATGGAACTAGGCTAGCCAACCATTTCGGATTATCAATATATCCAATAATTTTACTAAAATTTAGCAGATTTTAAAAATATCAGAAAGAGATAAACAAATACACACTTCCCCAAAACCTGGAGTCAACTGTCATGAGCATCTAAGACTGAAAATACAATGTACAACAGTGACTTGCTACAACAAAATTCTGAGGTACAAGAGACCAAAAGAAACTATAATTTGAGGGAAGGAAAGGAGGTGAGCTGGGGACACTGAGCAGCTACCTCAATCCTCGAACAACTCCAAGCTCGTCCGGAAATAAACCAGTGGGATGGTCCGGTACCTGGATCTACACATAGAGGTGCAGGGAGTAACGTGAATACGCCAACTCAGTAAGTACTATGAACCCACACAACTGATGCGGCGTACATTTATACATACATATATATTGATACTGCTACGACATGCAGCCCGATCCATATATATAACGTATATTTCTACGGCGTGCAGCCCGATCCATATAATAGTCGACTGCGCTCACTGGGGGTGTACAGACTCTTGGAGGGGCTCCTTCAGCCCAAGCACTATATCTGCTGCGACGTGCAACCCGATCCATATATAACATATATTGCTGCGGCGTGCAGCCTGATCCATATATAACATATATTGCTGCGGCGTGCAACCCGACCCACATATAATATATATAACACATGTATTGCTGCGGCGTGCAGCCCGTGCCCTAAGTATCCTCACATACTCGGCGCTTGGCCTGACAAATATATACTGTTGCAACGTGCAACCAGATCCATAGGCATCCTCACATACTCGACCCTCGGCCTGACTCAGTCACCCTCACAAGCCACTTGGGCAATTTATCTCGACTTACAGGATTCAGCCCAAAATACTTTTCGGAATTTCAAAGCAGTGTGATAACAGTGAAAATAACAACAAGTAGGAAACAATGACTGAGTTTACAATTTACTAACATGATAGTGGTAGAATAGTGTAAAAGTACCCCCTGAGGGTCTAAACAGGTCGGCACAAGGCCCCAAACATGGAAAATACCACTGAGGGTCTAAACAGATCGGCACAAGGCCCCACGCATGGCTCACAACCCATAAACAAGTATAAACTTCTGAAAGACAGGATATCGTAAGGTTTCAAATCGAATACGCGGCTTAATAGTCGCTACGGGACGGACCAAGTCATAATCCCTATCGGTGCACGCCCCCACGCTCGTCACCTAGCATGTGCATCACCTCATTTATCAACACAATAACAAATAACGGGGTGTCATACCCTCAGGTTTAGAGTTACAATCGTTACTTACCTCAAAACATCCTAAAAGCTACTCCGCGATGCGCTTGCCCCTCGAATAGGCTTCCAATTCTCCGGATCTACCCAAAATCAAATTAACATCATGAATACACGCTAACGGAAAAAACCCAATCGAAAGATATAAATTTTAACACAATTCTCAAAATTCGGCCAAAGTCGAGCCCAGGGCCCACGTCTGAGAATTCGATAAAATTTACATCACTAGAAACCTCGTCCTCCCACGATTCTATACATACCAGGAACATCACAATCGGACCACAATTGCCTACCCAAATCGCCAAAAGAATTTTCCAAACCTCCTCCCATTTTTCCAAACTTTTTCTACTTTAATGCTTCAAATTACAAGCCTAATGCGAACAAAATATCATAGAAACGAGTTTTATAATCCGGGAACTTACCTCCACTGAAGAACCTCAAATTCTTTCTTCAATTTTCTCTCAAACGAGCTCCACCCGCATGCAACAATGGAAGAATGAGTAAAATTTCGCGGAGGAACCATTTTATACTGTTCTGCCTAGTTAATCCGCACCTACGGACCTTTCCTCGCACATGGGGACCCGCACCTGCAGACCCGCACCTGCGGTCCCAGGTGCGCACCTGCGAAAACCCATTAACAATCCAATTCTCGCACCTGCGACTTCGCAGGTGCGCCAAAAACTAACCTTCGCAAATTCAAGCCTAATTCTACATCGGACATCAAAACTTCATTCCGAACACACTCCTAAGGCCCAAATCACCTAGCAAAGCTATCCGAGCCATAAAATATGCATTTTGAGGTCGTTTACCAATAATTCAACTCTCAGTTTGACTTTTCAACTATTAGGCTACTTTAAGAGACTGAGTGTCTCAATTCTCACCACGACCACTCCGAACCCAAACCATCCGACCCTACACAACATAAACATGCTAAATAATATATGATAAAGTAGAAATGGGGGAAATGAGGCTAATCTCACGAAACGACCGGGTGGGTCGTTACAGCCAAATAAGCCAAACATCCTTTCTTAACCATGCGACGAGCCTTGGCATAAGAAATCACTCTGATGGGAGAGTGACCAGGAGTCCCTTTCCATTCTAACCGAGGCAATCTCGGCAAGGCAAAAGTAACTTTCTTGGTGTGACATTACAAGATGTCATAATAAGGTGACAACAAATCCACGCCCAATATGATATCAAAATCGACCATGTCAAGAAGAACCATGTCTACACTAGTTTCAAGACCCTCAATAATTACTACACACAAACGATATACAGGATTTACAACAATAGCCTCCCCCATCGGTGTAGACACATATATAGGGACACTCAAAGAATCGCGGGAACAACCAAATATGAGGCAAAATAGGATGGCACATAAGAATAAGTAGACCCCCGATCAAACAAAACTGAAGCATCTTTATTACAAACTGAAATGGTACCTGTGATAACTGCATCGGAGGACTTCGCCTCAGGTCTGGCTGGAAATGCATATGATTGGGTCTGTGCCCCACCACCCTGAACTCCGTCAACGGGAGGACCCCTGACAGGTGGTCCTCCACTTCTAACGGGCTGGCCGCCACCTCTAGCGGGCTGGCCTCCACCTCTAGCATGCTGACCTCTACCTCTAGCATTCTGACCTCTACTTCTAACTACCTGACCCCTACCCCTGGCTGGCTGGGCAGGTGGTGTTGCAGCTGGTGCCGGAACTATAGCACGAGAATTCTGGTACTGAGGCTGATTACCCAAAAATTTCGGACAAGATCTCCGAATGTGCCCATACTCACCACACTCATAACACCCATACTGATATTGAGGCTGACCCTTACGAACCGGCTGACCACGATAAAAACTTTAAAGAGGAGGTGCTCTGATAGGGGCTGACTGATCAGAATAAGGCAAGTAAGAGGCACGACCACCTGAGGTACCATATGATGTCTAAAGTGTTGAATTAAATGGGCTCTACCCTGAGTATCTCCGCCTCCAGACGAGGCACTGCTGAATCTACTTGAATGGCGAGGTCTCTTGTCTGACCCTTGACCTCCCATCCCGAGAACCGTCTCAACTCTCCTGGCCACATTGGCCGCATCCTGAAATGAAATCTCAGTCTCTGTCTCCTTATCCATCTGCAACCTGATGGGCTGGGCAAGGACCTCAATAAATCTCCTAACCCTCTCTCTCTTTGTGTGCAATAAAAGGATAGCATGCCGAGCCAAATCCACAAAGCGATTCTCGTACTGGGTAACTGTCATGCCGTCCTGCTGAAGACGCTCAAACTGACGACGGTTCTCTTCTCTAGTAGTGATGGGCAAAAATTTCTCCAAAAAGAGGTGAGAAAACTGTTCCTAAGTCAGAGCAGGTGACCTAGTTGGTCTAGTCAACAAATAATCCCTCCACCATTTCTTGGCGGAACCATTCATCTGAAACGCTTCTCCTCTCGAATCTAACCATAGTTAACTTAACATCATTAACTAATGCTAAAGGAACTAACTTTACTGAAAATTATAATTTTTCCTAAGTTTTCTCAAAAAAGGTTAAAACCCGACCCCGGGCCCGCTTGGTCCAAACTCGAGGTTCGGACAAAATTACATTTACTCATTCACCCCCGAGCCCGAATATGCAATTAGTTTCAAAATCCGACCTCAATTCGAGGTAAAGATTCGATTTTTATAAAATTTTCCAGTTCTACCCAAATACTCAATTTTTACCATGAAAATTCTTGATTTTTGATTTAAAAGTGATGAAAAATATTGAATAATTGAAAGAGTAGAGTTTAGAATTGATTACCTACACTTTGGGGATGAACTTTGGTGAATAAAATCGTCCTTAGGGCTTGGTAGTTCGAAAAAAGGTGAAAGAAAAGGTTCTGCCCGTGGTTAACAGTGTTTAAATATGACTGTGGAGGCCTTTACCGCGTTCGCGTGGGCCTGCCCGCGTTCGCATAGGGTAATGGGCCAGTGGACTTCACCATCACATAGGGTAATGGGCCAGTGGACTTTGCGATCGCGTAAGGTGGTCCGCGTTCGCATAGCACAACCAGACTCCCCTCCCCCCAAGCCCAGTTACCCTCTGCGTTCGCGTAGCCCAGCATGCGTTCGCGAAGCTTTAACAACCACTGCTTTGCGTTCGCGTGAGGGTCTATGCGTTTGCGTAGAACAAAAATGACCCCCCAGCTATTTACACTATGCGTTCGCGAATAGGGCAATGCGAACGCGAAGAAGAAAAGGACTGGGCACTAGAAAACAACAAAAACCAGCAAAATTTTAAGTGTAAAACACCCCGTGGCCTATCCGAAACTCATCCGAGCCCTCGGGGCTCTAAAACAAACATGCACGCAATTCTAAAAATATCATACAGACTTGCTCGTGCGATCAAATCATGAAAATAGCATGTAAAACTATGAATTAAACCTCAAACTCATTATTTTTTTGAAGAACACTTTAAGTTCATTATTTCTCAACCGGACGTCCGAATCACGTCAATTAAACTCCGATTCTCAAAAAATTTCACATATAGCAATTAAACATTATAACAAATTTGCACCGGGCTCCGGAACCAAATACGAGCCTGATACTCATGGTTTCAAACATTAATTCTTTTCTTTATTTCGTTAATAATTCAGCAAAACAATTTCTTTCAAAAATTGATTTCTAAGGCTTGGGACCTCGGAATTAAGTTTCGGGCACGTGCCCAAGTCCCATATTTTACTATGGACATCTCGGGATCGTCAGAACATAGATCCGGGTCCATTTACTCAAAATGTTGACCAAAGTCAACTATACTAAAATTTTAACTCTAGAAATAACTATTTCCCATATTTTCACATAAAAGCTTTCCGGTTTCACGCCCGGACTGTGCACGCAAATTGAGGTAGTTAAAATTAATCTTTTTATGGCCAATAAGACTAGAAAGAAGTCTTAATTCATAAAATGACCCCTTGGGTCATCATAATCTCCATCTTTAAAACAAACGTTCGTCCTCGAACGGACATAGAAGATTAACTGAATTGACGAACAAGTATGGATATTTACTCTGCATGTCTGACTCGGACTCCCAAGTAGCTGCCTCAACGGGCTGACCCTTCTGTTGCACTCGAACTGAAGGATAACTCTTTAACCTCAACTGACGAACCTACCGATCTAAAATGGCTACCGGCTCCTCCTCATAAGTCAAATATTTGTCCAATCGGACAGAACTGAAAACTAACACGTGGGACGGGTCACCATGATATTTCCGGAGCATGGACACGTGGAATACCAGATGAACTGAGGATAACACTGGAGGCAACGCAAGTCTATAAGCTACCTCCCCCACTCTATCAAGAATCTCAAAAGGCCCGATATATCTAGGGCTCAACTTGCCCTTCTTCCCAAATCTCATAACACTTTTCATGGGCGATACCCGAAGCAATACTCTCTCTCCAATCGTGAATGCCACATCACGAACCTTACAATCAGCATAACTCTTTTGCCTAGATGAGCTGCACGAAGTCGATCCTGTATTATCTTGACCTTATTTAAGGCCTCTTGAACTAAGTTTGCCCAATAACCGAGCCTCTCCCGGCTCAAACCACCCAACTGGCGATCTACACCGTCTACCATATAATGCCTCATAGGGAGCCATCTGAATGCTCGACTGATAACTATTATTGTAGGCAAACTCCGCTAACGGCAAGAACTGATCCCAAGAACCTCCAAAGTCAATAGCACAAGCGGGGAGCATATCCTCTAAAATCTGAATAGTACGCTCGGACTGCCCGTCCATCTGAGGATGAAATGCGATGCTCAACTCAACTCGGGTATCCAACTCTCGCTAAACTGCCCTCCAAAAGTGCGAGGTAAATTGCGTACCTCGATCAGAAATGATAGATATGGGCACACCATGAAGGCAAACAATCTCTCGAATATATATCTCTACCAACCGCTCCGAAGTGTAAGTACTTGCCACTGGAATGAAATGTGCTGATTTAGTCAACCTATCCACAATATCCCAAATGGCGTCGAACTTCCTCTGAGTCCGTGGGAGTCCAACAATGAAGTCCATAGTGATACGCTTCCACTTCTACTCAGGAATCTCTATCTGCTGAAGTAAACCACTGGGTCTCTGATGCTCTTATTTCACCTGTTAGCAATTCAAACAACGAGCCACATGAGCAACAATATCCTTTTTCATCATTCTCCACCAATAGTGCTGTCGCAGGTCCTGGTACATCTTGGTAGCACTCGGGTGAATAGAATACTTAGAACTGTGAGATTCTTCAAGAATCAACTCACGAAGGCCATGAATGTTAGGCACACATATACGACCCTGCATCCTCAAAACTCCATCATCTCTAACTGTAAGCTTCATGGCACCACCGTGCCGAACTGTGTCCCTAAGGACCATCAATTGCGGGTCATCATCCTGTCGATCTCTGATACGCTCGAATAAGGAAGATCGAGCAACTGTACAAGCTAGAACATGGCGGGGCAAAATATCCAACCCTCACGAACTGATTAGCCAATGTCTGAATATCCGAAGCTAACGGTCTCTCACCAAGGGGAATACATGCAAGGCTGCCCATACTTACTACTTTCCTGCTCAACGCATCGTCCACCAGATTGGCCTTTCAAGAATGATACAATATAGTGACATCATAATATTTAAATAACTCTAACCATCTCCTCTGTCTCAAATTAAGATCCTTTTGCTTGAACGAGTACTGGCTACGGTGATCCATGTAAACCTCACATGGCACACCATAAAGATAGTGCCTCCACATTTTCAATGCATGAACAATAGCTACCAACTCTAAGTCATGGACATGATAATTCTTCTCATGGATCTTTATCTGCCGAGACGCATATGCTATCACCCTGCCCTGTTTCATCAATACCACTCCCAACCCAAAATGGGAAGCATCACAATATACCGTGAAAGATCCTGAACCTGATGGTAACACCAATACCAGTGTTGAAGTCAAGGCTGTCTTGAGCTTCTGGAAGCTCGCCTTACACTCATCTAACCATTTAAATGGGGCACCTTTCTGAGTCAATCTCGTCATCGGGGATGCTATAGACGAGAACCCCTCCACAAAACGACAATAGTATCCCGCCAAACCCAAGAAGCTCCTGATTTTTATGGCTGAAGTGGGTCTAGGCCAGTTCTTGACTGCCTCTATCTTCTTATAATCTACCTAAATACACTCTACTGATACGACGTGACCCAAGAAAGCTTTTGAATCTAACCAGAATTCACACTTTGAAAATTTTGCATACAACTGATTATCCCTCAAAGTCTCGAGTGTTATACGGAGGTGTTGTTCATGCTCCTCCCGATTGCGGGAGTATATAAGAATATCACCAATGAACACAATTACAAAGGAATCCAAATAAGGCTTGAAAACTCAATTCATCAAATCCATAGAGGCTACTGGGACATTAGTCAATCCAAAAGACATCACCAAAAATTCGTAGTGCCCATACCTTGTTCGAAATGCTGTTTTAGGAACATCAGATGCCCTAATCTTTAACTGATGGTAGCCCGATCTCAGATCCATTTTCGAAAACACAATGTCACTCTGAAGCTGATAAAATAAATCATCAATTCTTGGCAATGGATACTTATTTTTGATAGTAACTTTATTAAACTATCGGTAACCTATACACATTCTCATCGATCCATCCTTCTTCTTTACAAACAAAACCGGTGCACTCCATGGAGAGACATTAGGCCTGACGAAACCTTTATCAAGCAGGTCTTGCAACTGTTCTTTCAATTCTGGTGGGACCATACGGTATGGAGGAATATAAATGGGCTGGGTGCCCGGAGCAACATCAATACAAAAATCGATATCCCTGTCGGGTGGCTTCCCCGGCAGGTCTGCAGGAAACACTTCAGGAAACTCCCGAACAATAGGCACCGACTCTATTGAAGAAATCTCGGCATCAGACTCACGGATACGAGCCAAATAAGCCAAACATCCTTTCTTAACCATGCGACGGGCCTTGGCATAAGAAATCACTCTGCTGGGAGAGTGACCAGGAGTCCTTTTCTGATGTTTTAGACATTAATACCTTACAAGAATTTGTGTGGTACCCAATTTTTGAGTGCTGTCTCAATAGAAGAACCTGGTTCTTCTTGGTGTTCCAACTACTACTGTTGCGGAATAATAAAAACAGTAAAGTAAAAATACAGAGATTTTTACGTGGAAAACACCTGGCTCAAAAGGTGAAAAAACCACGACCTAATCCTCAGTAGGATTTTCTCAAACTCTTCACTAAAACTCTGAGCCAAACGGGCTTACAAAATAAACTCTTTTGTAATCCTAGGACTAACTCTAATCCCTTTTTAGTAACTAGCCCCTAGCTAATTTCTACAAGCTTTAAGTTAACTCTAACTTGAACAATGCGTACTTATTACAATTGCTTCTATGAAAGCTGAAACGATACAATATTAAAAATCCTACTACAACCAACTAGAATCAATGACAAACAAATGGAACTGGTTCTTCTAGCTGGTCTATAGCCTTTGTGTCGCACAGTAATTCTACTTGCAAAATATCTGGGAATTTTGCTTTCAGATCTTGATTCACTTCTGCACTTGTGCGTTCTTGATTCAAGCAAGAATACTTCAATTATTTATAAAGTCAGTTGTTGAGTTTGTCGTTCAGTTTTGGTACAATTCTACCTGGATGAACAAATTCGTATTAAACTCAACTTCCTTCCTTCGTTGTTGTCCTTGCTGAATTCAACTTCTATTCTCTCATCAATTTGTAACTTTTTCGCATTAGAAGATACTCTCCCTGTTCATTGATACTTCACAATCGCATTCATCTCCTATGCACATAAGGTTTCTGTGCCAACTCGTTAGGTCAAGTGTATATGTTCTGATGGACCTGGTTCAAATGGTCAGACATTTGTCAATCGTCAAAACTATGCAGTTACTTGGGTCAACAAATTCCCCTTTTTTGATGATGACAAACTCTGTACTTCTCCCTGTATACAACTCAAACACTTTGTATGTTTTTTAAGCATTTATCATAGAGAAACCAAGTTCATTCGGTTATAAATAATACTTGAAATATAAAAGCACTGTTTTTCTTCCCCCTTTTGGCATCATCGAAAAGTTTGCAAAATGATAAACTCACCAGTGTCGTTTAACAATTACTCATGGCCATTGAGGCAACTACAGGTGCAAACATGATTAATCATCATAAGAAACCAATAAATGTAAGCTATCTAAGAAATTGAGACAAGTCAATAACAAAACATCAAAAAGTCATTGATTAGGAACGTTCATCAAACACCATACAAAACAAAACAAAAACAACCATAACAATGAGCAAAACAGAATAAAAATAATAGAAACAGAACAACTGGTCTAAAAAGGGGTTTTGGAAGCTCTTGACAGCCTAAGGATGGGAAGGTGCAGAGGAGGTTGTGGTCTTGGTTTTTAGAAGAGAAAGCATCTAATTAAGAGCACCCTCATTCTTTTCCTTCTCTTTTGCTAATTCAGCCCTGAGAGCATCCTGCTCAGCTTCAACCTCAATCAAACGAGACTCCAAACGAAGGATCTCCATATCCTTGATCTCGCTTTCCTGTACCAGAGTTCTAACTTTGCTGTTGACATGCTGCTTTCTAGATGAACCATGTTCATCTGCAGGAACATTGACAGTATAATCGCAAGTCAGCAAGGTATCCTTCCCAAAATAGTCCTTGGCAGTAGCCATCTCATCCTTTTTCACAGGAACATCAAAATGAGCAAGCACATCAATCACAATAAAGCCATATGGGATTGCATGTGCTTTTGTTCCATTCACAACTCTGTCCAAGAGTTGGATGATGAAGGCTGGCCAATTTATCTTTTTATCACTATACAAGCATTCCATCAAGGTCAGATCCATATAATTGGCTATGTTCCTTTGTTCTTTTCTTGGTAGCAAGAATTTGATGATAAAATCGAAGAGCAACTTGTGTTCTGGCTTCATTTCACTTTTGTAGACTGGCCTGGGTTCAATTTCCCTTACATTGTCACTGAAGAATCTGGTAGTATTGATTGTTGAGCCCATACCATCTAAACTAGGCCATCTTTGCCTAGTGTAATCCTCGTAGCCCTCAACAGGAATTTGCAGAATTTCTTCCAGTTCTTTAGCATCAAGGGAGACTTGAATTCCTTTGACCGTGGTAGTGACCCTGCCGTCTTTGACCACTTCATTACCCATGAACTCCACCATTTTAGCTCTAGCCAACCTTCCTTCAATATGAAGAACCACATTCTTCCACCCCTGAACATCCAGTGTGTCCAGCAGGTATCTTATCCCAGATTCCTCAAGTTCTTTCACCAACTTTCCCTTTAGAATTGTTCTTTTGCCACAAGGTGATTCTGTCAGTCACCTCACCAACTTTCCCCTCATCTTCTCCACTCCACTCTTTATCATCATCTTTATTAACAACCTTCACCTTTCTTGCCTTGGACATGGTCTTTTTAACAGATTTTGTGAGTGTGGCAGGCACTGTAGCTGACTTCTTTGAAGAAGCCTTAGTCCTTTTTGATTTTGGTGTCTCAACCACAACAGGAGCAGCCTGATCCTCATGATGGACCAGGTCCATCGTATCCTATTCAACCACATTAGTCTCCACAGGTTCTCCTACTTTAACCTTTCCATTTGCAGCTCTCTTTTTCTTGCTCTCAAGCAGAGCCTTCTCAAGAAGTTCTTCTTCCTCTCTCACAACACTACGTGTAGCACGCACCTTAGAAACAGGAGCCTCAGCAGCTACAAAAGATTTCTCTTCTTAGAAGGAACTAGGTTAGTAGCCTTCTTGGACTTCTGAGTCCTCATTTTCTTGCGGTTATAGGACTCCCCCAGTTTCCTTAGCCTTTCAGCCAACGTTTCATCCCCAGATGAACCAGGTTCATCTGCTACTTTATTCAAGCTTGCTAGACCTGTCGCTGCTTCCTTGACTACACTTCCCCCTAACTCTGTGACATCTTCTCCAACCTTCTCAGGAATGGGACCACAAATAGTCAATGTAGTACCATCCTCCCCAAATCCCTTTCCCTCAAGAACTTTACCTTTTTCCAATTTTCTTTGCCTACTAGGCACTTCAATATCCACTACTGACCCAACCAGAACAAACATGTTCTCAATATTACCAGACTCAGAAATTGCATCAAGATTACCTTGTTCAGAATTTGATGAACCAGGTGCTTTATCCTCGTTGGCTGATTTAAAGGATTCACTTGGTGATTCTGACTTATTATCCTTTTTAGCCTGCAGAATTGCCTCCAAGAATTTTGCACGTGACCCAGAAGCCATTGGTTTTCTGGCAAGAACCTTTACACGACGATCAGGAGGGGTTGGGTTAGGGTTAGATGTGGTTTCTGGAATAGGAGGGTTTTCAGGAATAGGAGGGTTTTCAGGAGTTGAGGTTTTTTCTGAAGATTGAGAAATGTATACCGATGGAGAATTTGAATTTGATTCATAGTTCCCTCCATCATAATCACGATTTTGTGATGAAGAAGAAGAAGCAGATGGTGGTGAAGACATGATTATGAGTGTTGTTAGGAAGAAAGGAAAGAGTGATTAGTTTTTTTGTTTGAAGACTAGTGTTGTTTGTTCGACGGTTACTTTATGAAGAGGAGAGTAATGATGACCCTTATATAAGATATGGCTATTAATTATACAACGGGTAGAAAATTTATTCAAGTGGAAGTCTAATAGTTGTAGGAGTGTCATTGATTTGACGGTTAAGAGTTCCCTACTTCTAGGCTAATTGAGTACTGATGTGACTTCTTGGAACGGGTTCATTTAGGGATTAGTACAAAGAATTTGAAATGAACCAAATATAGATAGAATCCTGCTCATGTGTGACTGTAATTAGTTCAATAATTGTATGGATATGAGCACGTACCTTGTCAGTCAGATGAACCAGCAGAGATTAACCAGGTTCATCGTGTTGAAGTCCTTAATTTGCCTCAATTTTCAAAGATAGAGAAACATTATTAGAACCCAAGGAATCATATTAATACATGGCAAGAGAGTATGACAGTAAAGTCATGATGTTGAGCAATGATTAGACTGGTTGATTATCTATGTTAGTGTTTCTAGCCAAAAATTTATTTCTTCATTTTTTTCAATTTTTTTTTTCAATCAAGTGATTGTAATCATCCCTAATTCAAGCCTGTTTCTCTCAAAATGCTCCCTACACAGTGCTTTAGTAAAGATATCTATAATTTGTTGATCAGTAGCACAAAATTAAATTGAGATCATTCCTTTTTCATACTTATCCCTCAGAAAATGGTGCCTAACATCTATGTGCTTAGTTCTCTTATGATGAACCGGGTTCTTCGTCATACTAATGGCACTAGTGTTATCACAAAAAATAGGAATGCATCCCACATCTATACCAAAGTCCATGAGTTGTTTCTTGATCCATAGCAACTGAGCACAGCAGGAGGCTGCAACCACATATTCAGCCTCGGCAGTAGACAAGGCTACTGAATTTTGTTTCTTGGCAGCTCAAGACACAAGGCATGAGCCCAGAAAGTGAGTCATACCTGAAGTACTTTTCCTGTCAACCAGGAAACCTACATAATCAACATAAGCATATCCTACAAGGTCGAAATTACTACCTTTAGGATACCAAAGGCACAAATCAGTGGTGCCTTTCAAATATCTCAAAATTCTCTTCACTGCAGTGAGGTGGGACTCCTTTGGATTTTCCTGAAACCTAGCACATAGTCCTACGCTGAACACAATATCAGGTCTGCTTGCAGTGAGATATAATAGGGACCCAATCATCCCTCTGTAGATCTTCTGATCAACAGATGAACCAGGTTCATCCACATCCAATTTTGTAGCTGTGGCTATGGGAGTGTCTATTTCCTTTGAGTCTTCCATTTTAAACTTCTTGAGCAATTATTTCAAGTACTTTTGTTGGTAGATCATTGTTCCATTTGAGTTTTTCTTAATTTGCAAGCCTACGAAGAAGTTTAGCTCACCCATCATACTCATCTCAAACTCACTCCCCATAAGCATAGTAAATTTCTTGCTCAATTTTTCAGAAGTCGACCCAAATATAATATAATCCACGTATATTTGCACAACCAGGAGATCCTTACCCTTTTCCCTTAAGAACAAGGTACTGTCAATTTTGCCTCATTTGTACCCATGTTCTAGCACTAATTTTGATAATCGTTCGTACCATGCTCTTGGTGCTTGTTTGAGACCATATAGAGCCTTGTCGAGTTTGTATACGTGGTCAGGTGACTCCTTAAAACTTGGAGGTTTCTTGACAAATACATCTTCCTTCAGATAGCCATTGACAAAGGCACTCTTAACATCCATCTGATGAAGAGTGAATTCCATGTAAGCAGCAAATGCTATAAGAAGTCTGATTGCCTCCAGTATTGCCACAGGGGCAAAGGTCTCATCATAGTCAATTCCCTCTTCTTGACTATACCCTTGAACAATTAGTCTTGCCTTATTCCTTGTAACAGTTCCATCCTTATCGAGCTTGTTCTTGAAGACCCACTTGGTGCCAATCACTGATCTGTCTAGTGGCCTGGGTACCAAGTGCCATACTTGACTTCTTTCAAACTGATTCAGCTCTTCTTGCATGGCATTTACCCAATCAGCATCTTGTAGGGCTTCCCCAATGTTCTTTGGTTCGATCATGGATAGAAAGGCATCAAACGCACACAGATTTTTCAAGGATGATCTTGTTTTGATTCCGGATTTCAAATCTGTTAAGATGTTCTCAAGAGGGTGAGAACTCTGATATCTGTGTGGTTTGAGTACCAGCTGTTCATTCCTAGACAATTCCATGGTGTCTTGTTGCTGTGGAGCAGGATCAGGGCGAAGTTGCATATGTTGAATTCCCCCTGTCATGTTGCTTGGGGTAGTTGAACCTGGTCCATCACCTGTTCCACCTTCCATGTTTACTTCGATGTGATCACTGCTTCTCACCAGTCCAAGCTCCTTATCTTCTGGTTCCTGTCTCTCGGCAAGAGTGTTAGTTTCATCAAATACAACATGTACACTTTCTTCTACACACATAGTTCTTTTATTATATACTTTATAAGCTTTGCTATGTGGTGAGTATCCTAAGAATACTCCCTCATCACTTCTGGGATCAAATTTTCCTAGGGAATCTTTGCCATTATTATGCACAAAAAACTTTCATCCGAAAGCCCTAAAGTGGGATATGTTGGGCTTTCTCCCTTTAATTAATTCATAAAGAGTTTTCTCTACCAGAGGTCTGGTTATGCATCTATTGATTATGTAACAAAGTAGTGTTTATTGCTTCAGCCCAGAAGCTGTGAGGAAGTTTGCTAGACAAAATCATGGTTCTTGTCATGTCTTCAAGAATTCTATTTTTCCTTTCAACAACCCCATTTTGCTGTGGGGTTCTAGGAGCAGAAAAGTTATGATTGACACCATGTTCATCACAAAACTCAGCAAACTTAGCATTCTCAAATTCAGTACCATGGTTAGATCTTATTGATGCTAGTTGATTTCCTAACTGATTTTGAGTTTTCTTGACAAATGAGGTGAACGTATCAGATGCTTCATCCTTAGATGCCAGGAATAAGGTCCAAGTGAACCTTGAATAATCATCAACTAGCACCATCACATATCTCTTACCACCTCTACTCAGAGTTCTCACAGGACCACACAGATCCATATGAACCAGTTCCAACGTCCTGGTGTAACTGACTATTTTCTTACTTTTGAAAGAGGACCTTACCTGCTCCCCCCTGGCACATGCCTCACAAACTTTGTCCTCCTTGAACTTAATGTTAGGAAGTCCTACCACGAAGTCCTTAGAGACTAGTTTGTTAAGCTGAGTCAGACTCGCATGACCAAGCCGTTTGTGCCACAAGAGGGGATCACTGTCAAACACACTTAGGCAAGTGAGTTCATTTTCAGATAGTGTGGACAAGTCTATGACATAGATGTTATTCATTCTTTTTCCCTGCAAAACAATCTTGTCAGTAAGAAAGTTACTCACAAAACATTTTGTGAAGTAAAAGCAACTAGGTTACCTCTGTCACACAGTTGTGATACACTGATCAGGCTATATTTCAAGCCATCTATTAGATGCACATGTTCAATGGATCCCGTGTCATCCTTACCTACCTTACCAACCCCAATAATTTCACCTTTCTTTTTGTTTCTAAAGGAGACATTTACTCCTTTGAGAATTTCAAGTGAAAGGAACTGTTCCATGTTCCCAGTCATATGCTTTGAGTAGCCACTATCCAAATACCAAATTTAGCTGCCTCCTCTCACTTGAACCTACAAAAGAATCAGGGGTTAGTTTTAAGAACCCAAACTAGTTTGGGTCCTTTTCTATGAGATAATGGATGAATCAAATTTTTTCTGGCCCAATTTGGTAGCCAGTTTTTCCTTTTTACAAACCTCTCATTTTTTCGACTGGCTTGCTCTTTTTCAGTACGCTCATATTTGTAGTGCCCAGTCTTACCACAATGGGTGCATATTTTATTCTCAGGGAGAGTGAGATACTTGCTTTTGGGATCCCACTTGGGCAATTAACTTCCAAAGCCAATCCCTCTTTGGTTGCTACTATGATTCTCTTGAAGCCATATCAGGGCATCAGAGGATTTATTCCATTTACAAGTTCGATCTATTTCATGTTTGACTTTACCAAGTTCTTCATTAAGAGTTCTTATCTGTTCATCCTTGGAAAACATCTTATCTTTTAGTTTTCCCACGTTTTCTTCTAACATGATATGAGAATGATCAACAACCTTTTTACTGGATCCTAGTTTTAGCTTCAAGTTTTCAGATTTTAGTTCTAAAATCTCAGTTTCAAGTGGATGAACCTGGTTCAACAAGACATTGTTTTTCTTTTCAGGTTCACTGACTCTGAATTCCAGGTTTATGCACTTTGCTTTTAGAATTTCACATTCTTTAGAAAGTTGATCCTTCTCTTTGGTTGTTTCCTCAGAATCATCTATGAAATCAAGTAGCAACTCAGAGAGTTTTCCTTAGATAGGAACTTTACTTTGTTTTTAAGATGGGAGATACTTACCTCTGGTTCTTCATGTGATTCCTCATCAGATTCTCCAATTGACATGAACGCCTGATCTTCAGTCTCCCCCATCTTCTGATTCCTCATCTGAACTTTCCCCCCAAGCAGCAACCATAGCCTTTGTTATGGTTTTCTTGGGTTGGACCTATTCCGTCTTCCTGTTCCTTCTTTCATATCTCTATTTTTTCCATTCTACTTCCCACCGAGGACAGTTTTTGATGAGATGGTCAGTCTTACCACATTTGTAGCATCCATCATTGGTTAGTCTTTCTGGAGCTTTTGCTTTGTTGTAGTTTCCTCCACTAGAGATGCCCTTCTTCCTCATGAGAAAGTTTCTGAATTCTTTGGTGATCATGGACATCTCATCATTCTCAAGATATGCTCCCTCAGTGATTCTTAGTGCTAGACTCCTCTCCTTCTTTGGACCATCCATCTTCATTGTCTGCCTTCTGAGTTCATAGGCAGTGAGGTTTCCAATCAGCTTATCTAATCTCAGGGTTGCATATTTTTGGATTCCTGGATAACAGTGATTTTGCTTTCCTAGGAAATAGGCAAGACCCTTGTCATGATCTTCTCAACCCTGTCCTCTTCAAGAATGACTCTTCCAAGAGACTTTAGTTCATTAGTCAAGGTTGTGAACATTGTGTACATCTCTTGGATAGTCTCTCCTTCTTTCATAGTGAAGTTTTCATACTGAGAGTATAGTAGAGTACCTCTTGACCTTTTTACCTGAGGTGTTCCTTTATGGGCTACTTGCAAGGTATCCCAGATCTCTTTGGCAGTGGTGCAACTTTGGATTCTGCTATACTCGTCTGGACCTAGTCCACTCACTAGCCACTTTTTGGCCTTTGCATTCTTCTCCCATTTCTTCAGATCCTCAGCAGTGCAGTCAGCTCTAATATTTGGTACATCTATACCTTCAGCAGTCGTCATCATTGTAGCTAGAGGATCATAAGTGACTATGTCCCAGAGTTCATAGTCTTCTCCAATCAGGTGGTCCTTCATCCTGTTTTTCCACCAAGAGTAATACTGGCCATTGAAGAGTGGTGGCCTTGGAGTTGATTGACCTTCCCAGTTTCCAGGTGGTGCACTCATCTTGATCTTCTCCAAGCTGTTAGCCTTTCAAGGATATTCTGCTCTGATACCATTTGATGTTTTAGACGTCAATACCTCACAAGAATTTGTGTGGTACCCAATTTTTGAGTGCTGTCTCATAGAAGAACATGGTTCTTCTTGGTGTTACAACTACTATTGTTGCGGAATAATAAAAGCATTAAAGTGAAAATACAGAGATTTTTACGTGGAAAACACCTAGCTCAAAAGGTGAAAAAACCACAACCTACTCCTCAGTAGGATTTGCTCAACCTCTTCACTAAAACTCTGAGCCAAACGGGCTTACAAAATAAACTCTTTTGTAATCCTAGGACTAACTCTAATCCCTTTGTAGTAACTAGCCCCTAGATAATTTCTACAAGCTTTAAGTTAACTCTAACTTGAACAATGCGTACCTATTACAATTGCTTCTATGAAAGCTGAAAAGATACAATATTAAAACTCCTACTACAACCAACTAGACTAAATGACAAACAAATGGAACTGGTTCTTCTAGCTGGTTTGTAGCCTTTGTGTCGCACAATAATTCTGCTTGCAAAATATCTGGGAATTTTGCTTTCAGGTGTTGATTTACTTCTGCACTTGTGCGTTCTTGATTAAAGCAAGAATACTTCAATTATTTATAAAGTCAGCTGTTGAGTTTGTCGTTCAGTTTTGGTAAAATTCTACCTAAATGAACAAATTCGTATTAAACTCAACTTCTTTCCTTCATTGCTGTCCTTGCTGAATTCAACTTCTATTGTCTCATCAATTTGCAACCTTTTCGCATTAGAAGATACTCTCCTTGTTCATTGATACTTCACAATCGCATTCATTTCCTATGCATATAAGGTTTCTGTGCCAACTCGTTAGGTCAAGTGTATATGTTCTGATGGACCTGGTTCAAATGGTCAGACATTTGTCAATCGTCAAAACTATGCAGTGACTTGGGTCAACATTTTCAATTCTAACTGAGGCAATCTCGACAAAGCTAAAGTAACTCTCTTGGCGTGGCAGTCCAAGATGGTGTAATAAGGTGACAACCAATCCATGCCCAATATGACATCAAAATTGACCATGTCAAGAAGAAACAGGTCTACACTAGTTTCCAGACCCTCAATAATGACTAGCACGAACAATACATACATTCTACAACAATAACATCCCCCACTGGTGTAGACACATAAACAGGGACACTCAAAGAATCGTGAGGCACAACTAAATACGAGGCAAAATAGGAGGACACATAAGAATAAGTAGACCCCGATCAAACAAAACTGAAGCAACTCTATCACAAACTGAGATGATACCTGTGATAACAGCATCGGAGGACTCCACCTCAGGTCTAGCTGGAAATGCGTAAAGTAAGGGCCGGGCTCCACCACCCTGAACTATGTCTCTAGGAGGACCTCTGATGGGCGGACCTCCACCTATAGTGGGCTGGCTTCCACCTCTAGCGACCTGTCCTCCACCTCTAATAATCTGACTCCTGCCTCTGGCTGCCTAACGGCTACCCCTGGCTGGCTAGGCAGGTGGTGCTGCAGCTGGTGCTGAAACTATGGCACGAGAACCCTAGTACTGATGCTGATTACCCAAAAACTTCGGACAAGCTATCTGAATATGCCCATATTCACCACACTCAAAACATCCTTCCTGATATGAAGATTGACCCTGACGAGCCGACTGACCATGATAATAGCTCTGCAAAGGAGGTGCTCTAATA
Organism: Nicotiana paniculata; assembly: GCA_005239505.1. Classification (NCBI taxonomy): domain Eukaryota; kingdom Viridiplantae; phylum Streptophyta; class Magnoliopsida; order Solanales; family Solanaceae; genus Nicotiana; species Nicotiana paniculata. Next base: position 48,081 of record ML339456.1, read on the forward strand.
AGGGATGAAGGAGCACCGTAGACTAGCTGAGCAGAAGGAGGCATTTAAGAACCACGACCACCCGAAGTACCATGTGTGAAACTTGAAGTGCTGAGTGAAATGGCCTGGATGACTGGCCTCTGCTAAATGAAATCCCGCCTCCAGACGAGGCACCACTGAATCCATCGAAATGACGAGGTCTTTTGTCAGACCCCTAACGTCCCATCCCAAGAACCGACTCAACTCTCCTAGCCCTATTAGATTCATCCTGAAAATAAATCTCGGTCCCTGTCTCCTTGGCCATCTGCAACCTGATGAGCTGAGCAAGGCCCTTAATAAACCGTCTGACCCTCTCTCTCTCGGTGGGTAATAAGAGAATAGCATGTATGGCCAAGTCCACGAAATGATTCTCATACTAAGTAATGGTCATGCTGCCCTACTGAAGTCGCTCAAAATAACGACGCTTCTCCTCTCTAGTAGTAACAGTCAAAAACTTCTCCAAAAAGAGGTGAGAAAACTGATCCCAAGTCAAGGCAGGTGACCCAACTGGTCTAGTCAACAAATAGTCCCTCCACCATTTCTTGGCGGAACCAGTCATCTGAAAAGCAGCGAAATCGACCCAATGGTCTCCAAAATACCCATATTACGCAATACCTCATGACAACTATCCAAATATTCTTGAGGATCCTCTGAAGTCTCACCACTGAAATGCTCAGGAAATAGCTTAATGAACTTGTCCAATCTCCACAAGGCATCGGTAGACATAGCTGCCCCATCAACGAATGGCGCTGGAGCAATTGGATGAATTACCCCAATTGGATTGGCTGCTAGGGTCTTAATTTGAGGAGTAATATGATTAGGAATGTGGGTAATAGGAGTCTGGACCCCTCCTCCAGCCTGAGATGTGGCTGCTGCAATAGGGAGTGCGCCAGTCTGGGCTACACTCTCCATAAGGCCCACTAATATGACCAAAGCATCCTGAAGTACTGGGGTAGCAATAAACCCCTTTGGAACCTGATCTGGATCCCCCCCATCAATCTCAATCAGGGGCTCCACAAATGGGGCTGCAATATGAGTAATGGGCTGAGTCCTGCCCCTGCCTCGGCCTCTGCCCCTAATAGGAGCCACTGCTGCTGGAAGACTGGATTGTTGGTTAGCAGAAGAAGAAGCACGTGTTCTCGCCATCTACGAGAGAGTAGAAGAGTTAAATCAGTATTTTAGATACCAAGAATCGCACGACAGAGTAGAAATAAAAACTGAGTTTGTTCCTAACTTTATAGCCTCTGAGAGATAAGTACAGACGTCTCCGTACCGACCCCTCAGACTCTATACCACAATGAAACCAAGGTAAAAACCAAAACTTTCCAAAAATAATTGAACCGACTTATCAACAAGTTAACAAAGCCAAGTAGTCATAGAAACATCAATGAGCATAAAATAATTAAGCCATGAATCAAATAAATTGGAAACGGGGAAGGGATAATGTTTAACAGATAATTTGGTGGTGCATAGATACTCGTCACCTCACCTATACACCACACACATGCAAATTCACATAGCAATTAAGTTGGGGATTCCTATTTCCTCAAGTCAAGGTTAAACCAAGCACTTACGTCGAATTTGCAGGCCACTCACCGCTCAATTATAGCTTTTTGTTTTGAATTCACCTTCAATACGCTCGAATCTAACCATAATTAACTTAACATCATTAACTAATGCTAAAGGAACTAACTTTACTGAAACTTATTATTTTTTGTAAGTTTTCTCAAAAAAAGTTAAAACCCGACCCCGGGCCCGCTTGGTTCAAACTCGGGGTTCGGACCAAATTACATTTACCCATTAACCCCCGAGTTCGAATATGCAATTCGTTTCAAAATCCAACCTCAATTCGAGGTAAAGATTCTATTTTTACAAAATTTCTCAGTTCTACACAAACCCTCAATTTTTACCATGAAAATTCATGATTTTTGATTTAAAAGTGATGAAAAACATTGGGTAATTGAAAGAGTTGAGTTTAGAATTCATTACCTACACTTTGGGGATGAACTTTGGTGAAGAAAATCGTCCTTAGGGCTTGGTAGTTCGAAAAATGGTGACAGAAAAGGTTCTGCCCGTGGTTAACAATGTTCAAATATGACTGGGCAGGCCTTCATCGCATTCGCGTGGGCCTGCCCGCGTTCGCATAGGGTAATGGACCAGTGGACTTCGCGATCGCGTAAGGTGGGCCGCGTTCGTATAGCACAACCAGGCTCCCCTCCCCCAGGCCCAGTTACCCTCTACGTTCGCGTAGCCCAGCATGCGTTCGCGAAGCTTTAACTGCTAGTGCTTCGCGTTCGCGTGAGGGTATACGTGTTCGCATAAAACAAAAATGACCCCCAGCTATTTACACTACGTGTTCACGACTAGGGTAATGAGAACGCGAAGAAGAAAAGGACTGGGCACCAGAAAACAACAAAAACCAGCAAATGTTTAAGTGTAAAACACCCCGTGGCCTATTCTAAACTCAACCGAGCCCTCGGGACTCTAAACCAAACATGCACGCAAGTCTAAAAACATCATATGGATTTGCTCGTGCGATCAAATCATGAAAATAACATGTAAAACTATGAATTAAACCTCAAACTCATCATTTTTTTCAAGACCACTTTAAGTTCATTATTTCTCAACCGGACGTCCGAATCACGTCAATTAAACTCCGATTCTCATCAAATTTCACAGACATCACTTAAACATTATAACAAATCTCCACCAGGCCCCGGAACCAAAATACGGGCCCGATACCCATGGTTTCAAACACTAATTCTTTTCTTTATTTCATTACTAATTCAGCAAAACAATTTCTTTCAAAAATTGATTTCTAAGGCTTGGGACCTCGGAATTCAGTTCCGGGTGCGCGCCCAAGTCCCATATTTTACTACGGACCTCCCGGGATCGTCGAAACACATACCCGGGTCCATTTACTCAAAACGTTGACCAAAGTCAACTATAATAAAATTTTAACTGTAGAAATTACTATTTTTCATATTTTCACATAAAAGCTTTCCGGTTACGCTCGGACTACGCACGCAAATCAAGGTAGTTAAAATTAATCTTTTTATGGCCAATAAGCCTAGAATGGAGTCTTAGTTTATAAAATGACCCATTGGGTCATCACACAAATTTGTACCGGGCTGCGGAACCAAAATACGGTCCCGATACCACTGGTTTCAAATATTAATTCATTTCTTCATTTCTTTAAAAATCCAGCAAAATAATTTTCTTTAAAAATCGATTTCTAAAGTTAGGGACCTCAGAATTCAATTCTGGGCATATGCCCAAGTCCCATATTTTACTGCGGACCTCCCGGGATCGTCGGAACACAGATCCGGATCCATTTACTAAAAATGTTGAGCCAAGTCAAGTAAAACTAAATTTTAACTCTAGAAATTACTATTTCTCATATTTTCACATAAAAGCTTTACGGATTCACGCTCGGACTACGTACGCAAATTGAGGTAATTAAAATTAATCTTTTTAAGGCTAATGATCCTGGAATAGTATCTTAATTGATAAGGTGACCCTTTGGGTCATCACAGCTGTTCATAAGGCAATTGATATGACATACCTTAATACAGTTTCAAGCCCAAACCAATTGGATTTTAGATTTTAGTCTTTGCATTAAGCAAACATTTCGATTAGAGATAATCAGTTTAAGATTTCCAAACACAAGTGATTTTAAACTCGGGCACTCTAAATAGAAGACTTAGGCAAATCAGTAGAAACCTTATCCGAATTTAACCAAATTTTGATCTGTTTTATTCAGAAACCCTTTTACTTTTGTTTTAAAATATATACAATTTATATAGGTAAAACTTTCATATGTCTTTACAATTTTTAATTTCAAATTCATTCAAACAAATATGCATTGGGCTAGAGTCATTCGGACTCATTACTAGGCCCAAACCTTTTGAATCGAATGTGTCTTAGTTGATTGAATGCTTAATTGGGTCAGAGTCCAATTGGACCCAAACAGGCCCGAATTCTTTTTAAATGTATTCAGTAGTATAGTCCAAATAATGGACAATATGGTCTTGGGCCAGAGTCCATTTGGACTTAGTCCTTATCAGGCCTCAAACTTTTAAAAGATTTGGGCCTGATAGGCAGTTCATACATAAGCTGCCCTATTTGACACAAAAAATGTATTACATTAGTGATGAACCTTTACACCTAGATATACGACATAGGATTAGAGACATAAGCATGACTTTAGGTACTCATAATTAAACTAATTATTACAATTATGTACACGGATGCGTGACATAGTTGTGATACCAAAACAAATCAAGATACATGTTTGCGTGACCATGTTCACACACTCTTAGTAAATAAAATGCCTTAATCAAGCACTCATAGAAATACTTTAGGCGCGAATTTTAAACTACTATCATGATTGCGTACATGTTTGTGTGACGTGGTCCTGATTTTTAAATAAATTCAAGGTACGCGTTCGCGCAACTTTGATTATTTTTCTTAAATAAACCAAATGTCGTGAGTTGTATACACGTACGCGTGACATGATTTTTGACTCACCAAACTAAACGGATATACGTACGCGTAACTCTCATTGAGGTAATCCTTAGATAAATCAAGTAGTTAAAAGCGGTAAAGGATAAATACACAAGAATGAGTAATTATATAAAATAAGCCAGGTATAAATCATTAAGCGACCGTGCTAGAATCACTGAATTCAGGAGTGCCTAACACCTTCTCCCGGGTTAACATAATTCCTTACCCGTTCTTCTGGTTCGCAGACTTTTAACAGAGTCATATTTCCTCGATTTGGGATTTTGAAATAAATGGTGACTCGGCACACCGTAAATAAACAATTTCGAGTGGCGTCTCTGAAAACTAAATTAAATAATCTTAAATTCGAATAATGTCACTTAAATTGAAAAAACTCCCTTATCACATCTCCTTCGGAAAAAAGGAGGTGTGACACCAATGCATATTTAAATCAACTTTAAATTTTTTTAGTTTCTTCCAATTGTGCATTTTTCGGGCCAAATATGTAAATGGGATTTAATTGAAACTCCATTAGTTTTTCCAAGTAAAAAAGTTTAAGCAAAAATAATAGAAATCAAGCTATAAATTTTCTTTTCTTATTTATGTAGCAACCCCCTTTGGGAGGATGCTACTTACAAAACAAATCTAATTTACTACTTACAATATTAAGAAGATATTAATCCAAAAATACATTCATAATAATTTAGTAGCGAAAATAGGCTCATGCAATAATGGTTCAAAGTATAATATTTTTGTTTTTGAAAGTACACTTCATAATTCCTTTTTAGCAAAAAATAAAATCCCATGTCAAAATATCAATAGAAGGTGATATAACCCTTCTTGAATAATCAACACGTTAAGCAACTTCCTAGGGAGAAAATGTGGAACGCCTCTTTGTTGGAACGATATTGGTGAAAGAAAATTGGTGGGTCCTGAGATTTTGCAACAAACTGAAGATAAGGTAAATCATTAGGGTTCACTTAAAATTTCTTTAGATAGACAAAAGTCTTATTGTCACGACCCCAAATCTAAACTAGTCGTGATGGCGCCTATCGTGGAACTAGGCCAGCCAAGTGAACACTCAAATCGTAATTAATCTTTCGTGTATATCATTACTAAACTGATAATCCATAAAGGTTTCGTTAAATCATTTTAAAACAGATAAAGCTACACCGAATATTAAATACAACCCCGAGATCCGGGAGTCACTAGTCATGAGCATCTACAGAAAATATACAACTCTATAATAGTAAGCAGGAGAGAGCAGGGCTGCGGACGCGTGCATCTACCTCACAAAATCTCCGAGAAGTCTCTCGAACATATACACAGCTCACTCTTCCCTAGCACCTGGATCTGCACACAAGATGCAGGGAGTAATGTGAGTATGCCAACTACGTAGTAATGAAAATAAATCAGGTCTGAGCAGTAAGAAACACATAAAGTCAAATCATCATTTCACAATAAGCACAGTCTTTCTTTCCAACAGTGTATACGTCAAATCACCACACTTAAAAGCCAATTTCAGTAAAAAATAATTTAAGAATATACTTGCCAACAGTTTCAACACAACTTTCAATAAGTTTAGTGTAAAAATAATAAAAATCATAAAAAGCCTCTCGGGCAAAACATATTTCATAAGTGGTAAAATCATAAGTATCCCCTCGGGCAAAACATGTATCAGAAACTGCCCCTCGGGCGTAACATCACTCAGAATCAGCCTCTCGCATAACTTACAGTCACTCGTAATCAGCCTCTCGGGCAACCTCACAGTCACTCATACCTCCCAATCACTCGTCACGCGGCACTCACACTCAGTAGTACCTGCGCTCACTGGGGGTGTGTACAGACTCTGGAGGGGTCCTACAACCCAAGCGCTAATATCAAGCCATGTCATGGCATAATCACTATGACCCTCGACCTCTCACATATCATGAACAATGTAACATGCTGCGGCGTGCAGCTCAACCCCATAGCATCCTTACAACACAGGCCCTCGGCCACACTCAGTAAAAAATTCTCTAAAAGCCACTCGGGCTATCAGTAAAACATGGTACTCGACCCAAAATATCATTTTATATCTCAAAATAGTGTAAATAAGTCTGAGTTTCAAAATCAGTTATACATAATATGGCTGAGTGTAAATAATAAGTCAACACGGTGAGGAATAGCAGTAAAAGCCCCCAAGGGGTCTAAATAGGTAGGCACAAGGCCTCAAACATGGCTTACAGCCCAAATATAACAATAGTCTGAAAACACGATTTAACATATGATTTAAAAGTAAATGCGCAACTCAATAGTTGCCACGGGAAGGACCAAGTCCAAATCCCCAATCAGTGCACGCCACACACACGTCATCCAGCATGTGCGCCACTCCAAAAATAGTGAGAAAATACGAAGTCCGGGGTTTCATACCCTCAGGACAAGATTTATAGTTGTCGCGCCCTTCGCTTTCCTCCCCTTTCGGATCGGTCAGGGTATTCAACATTGTTGGGACACTCATTTCCCTTTGGGAAAGGGATAAGGAATTGAAGAGTCGCCACCTAATCATTATAAAGTGCGGTAGGGAACCTATTAAGGGTCACAATAACACTAATTTAATAACCAGAGATTGGGTAAGGGCTTGAAATTAGTCCAAGGGGAAGGTTTTAGGCACCCCTCAAAGTCCACAACTATGGTTTCGGGCCAAACAAGCTTTGTGAATTTTAAAACAGGTAGCACATAATAAAGACACATAGGTAAATAATAAAGGTTTTTGAGAAGATTTGCAATCTAAGCACACATATGTGCTAAAGTTTTAAAAGATTTAAGGTCTAAAATACATATGCAAGGTTTGAAGGAGTTATGATCTAAACACACATATGTAAGGGATAAGGGGTCCTAGGTTGTTTATCCTATAGGATCACATCGGTACAATGCCCGGTAATCACTCCTCAGAAGAGGGGCTACACGTTGCATTAGCGCATCGATCATCATATCCATATCTACTCTTTCCCACCCCTTAGCGGTCATTAAAGGGAGTGTTGCTTAACGATCTCTATGCGTGATGTTACCCGTCCCCTCTTAATGGCCCTGGAGGAATGTAGGACCTCTACCTATAGGCAGTTCTAGACAGACCCAAAAGGTTGAAAGGAGAAAATACTAGGCGACAGGTAAGAACAGATAGAACTTGAACATATAAAATAGAAAGAAGCAATTAAGAGGCTCAAGTTTACCTCCACAAATATTGCATGTAAACAGCACGTCTCAAACGCAAACAAGGGCAATATTATTAAGCAGGATCCTAAAATATGATGTCTAGGTGAGTGTCAGAATACAAGAGTTATCCAGCTTTATTTTATAAACCTAGAAGCAGGGGCCCTAATCAGTCTGCCTACTGATTTTAAACCTGTTAACCATTAGGCAGTAAAAACAAAAGCAACAGTCTTCCAGTTTTGTAGAAGTTGGTTACCTAAGGCTTGCCTAGGCATGGGGGAATACACCATAGTTACCAGAATTATTTAAAACATTTTAGAGGTTGTTTTACCTAAAGCATGTCATTCTAGGTGATGAGATTATGCAGAGATTGTTACTAGTTTTATTAAGAGCAAGACAATTATATGTGACACTGTTTTATATCCCTTTTCATGCATCAGTAGCTTAGCTAGGTGTGACTTAGTAAGGTCCTAAAATATGGTATCTAATGCAGAATGCTCTTTATGCAGAGTTCCTAAAGCAGGATTTCTAAATGCATAGCATAATCTCAGGATATGCAAAGCAGGATGCACAAAAGATTAAAACATTGTTAAGCATGACTTCAAAAATGTGCAGGAACGACAATTCGTGTTAGTGCTATTATTTAGCCCTGAAGCATAGTTTCTAAGTGATAAAATAATGGGATGCTGAAACAATATACATGAAACTTAAGAGCATGATATCTAATTTATGGTATGCTTTGCATGTATTGGTCCTAAACATGGATTCTAATACGCACATAGAAATTGTAAACCTAAGGCATGGTTTCTACCCCAGAAACAACAGCCATGGCTACGCTCCCCTTTTCACTATCAACCCCCAATATTCGTCTACAACAATTATTACAAACCAATGTGAATGAATTACATAAGTAGATAAGGAAAAATAAGAAGTTACACAATAGGGAGCCTGAAAAATAGGCCCATATTCCCAAACCTCAAGTACCCAAATGTTGCATAGCCTTTCTAATATCCGGGTGTGTCAGAGTTCCCTAAGGACCTCAAGGGATCCCGGGCAGTTCTCACACCCAGATTTCATAACCATAATTGAGTAAGTACAGCGTGGAAGGGCCAGCCTATGATGACCCAAAAGGGTCATCCCATATTTTCTATTTAATTCTGTGTTCCGAGATCGTGAAAACCTCCTTCTATCTCCCCTCGATTTGCATGCGCAGCCCGGGCGTGTAGCCGGGAAGCCTTTATGTGAAAAGCTGATAAAAATGAAAATTTTGTATTGGAAATTTGAATAAAGTTGACTTCAGTTAACGTTTTTGGTAAACGGACCTGGAACCGTGATTGACGGTCCCAGAGGGTCTGCAGGAAAATATGGGACTTGGGTGTATGCCCGGAATCAAATTCCGAGCTCCATGGTCCGAGAAATGAATTTTTAAAGAAAATCTTTTTCTGAAAAGTATAAAGGTTTTTGAAAATGAAATTTGAGGTGAAACCTGTGATATCGGGCCTGCACTATGATTTCGAAGTCCGGTATAGGTTTTACATGATTTATATGTGTTATCTGTGAAATTTGGTAAGAAACGGACTTAGTTTTGACATGATTCAGACCTTAAATGCAAAACTTAATGTTTATGGAAGTTTGAAGATTTTTCATGGATTTTTAGTTTAAATTCATCGTGTTAGTGTTGTTTTATGCGGTTTGAAAGCTCGAGCGAGTCCGTGTTAGGTTATATGACTTGTTTGTGTGGTTGGACGGGGTCCGAGGGGGGNTTTTGGTGTCTCGCACCTGCGATGGACCTTCCGCAGGTGCGGACACGCAGGTGCGGCGAGGAGTTCGCAGGTGCGGAACTTAGCCCAAACCCCCAATCCTCGTAGGTGCTGTTAGTTTTCTGCAGGTTCGGAGCCGCGGGTGCGGCCATTTTACCGCAGGTGCAACCCCAGGATTTTTAGTGGGTTTTCGCACCTGCGATGGTATTTCCGCAGGTGCGGTCCCAGGGGCACATGTGCGGAATGGCTGGGCAAAAAAGGGGCAAAATCGAGGGTTTATGTTATTTTCACCATTTTCGAATTGGGGAGCTCGGGAGAGGTGATTTTTGGAG